>DWHQ01001946.1:0-10048 GCA_018247955.1 Eurytides marcellus marcellus | reverse complement strand
ATTTAATACAGGGTAAAGTAAAAATAAGTTTACACGAGTCAGACTTGTGATTGATTTACAAAGTCAAAATAAGTTTACACGAGTCCGACTCGTGATTAATGCACAACAGGTTAGGAAAAGGGTTAAAATATACTTACGCGGTTCGCAGGGACATAGTTTTCCTGTCGATGTCGGCGCTGGGCGAGCAGAACATCGACCTGGTGGCCTTGCAGCGGGAGTACACTCGCGCGCTGGAACAGCTGGGCGGGGAGGCCCGGCCCCAAGACCTGCCGCCGTCGCCCACTGCGATATGCTGCCGACATTACTTCAAGCGACTCTCGCTAGCCCGCTAGACTTAATGATACAACACTTGGTTACGCCAGTTCTGCATAAATTCAAGGCCACTCATGACTATACAAACTCATCTGCTAGACATTTCACGAGACAAGGTACACAAGGTCAACGCTTCCATAGCAGCGATGACCGCACACGTTGCATGAGTGGATTTGCAATGAGTGCCATTAGACCAGCAAGTGAGGATGAAATATCGTGTTTTGCAAGGGCCCTGATAATCTCACATCTTTGCTGACTGTACTTTTAGCATTACCATTGTTACAGACACTTGGAGTCAAAATATCCGAACGACTTTTGAGAAACAATATCGTAAACGTCAAGGACTTCTAAATTAGAACTATATGCAATTTATCTCACTCACTGCTACATATACGAATCGATTGCTAATAGCTTTAAACAACTTCCTTTAACTAAAAAATTTGTGAAGGTGTTCTGAATACCTTTTATACAAAGAATCAGTTACAGTGATCTTGCTGAGAACAACTGAAAGATATTTCTCAAGGTTAACACTACGCTTTCAACATATCCTATCTTATATATCTATGCAAATGTACACACGAAGTAATAGATCATTGCAAGTCTCCATAGAGGTCCGCAAGATATGATGAACATGTCATTGACTGCGGTGCCCACACGTATGTTGATTGTTTACCTTTCACGTTGTAGAAATGGATCTACTGTACGCAAGTTTACATCGCGTTTATTTTTCAAAATCACGAAATTTGCAGGGGTTTCCGGTAAAATCGTTTTGACAAACAATGTGTAATATACTTGTGAGTAGAAAATCTTTTTGACTGGTATGACGCATTGATATATCAATATTTGGTAAAGTTGCATGTAGCAACTTTACCAAATATTGATAGATTTATTACGTTTACCTTCCTATATTGTGTCTAGCAGAGGTTGCCCAATTAGGACAAGGAATTGGAATGAACTGTGACGATTTTCATCACGCTTATTTAATATTAATAAGTATGATGGAAAGAAAATATATAAACTTTTAAATGTTGAAATGAATTGGGAAATCCAGGGATTGTTCATCTACCAATAAATTGGAATTTAGATTGGTTATATATCAATTCACACCTTCATTAATTTCGTGTGTACTGTAGGTGTGAATTGAAGTGTATCTTATATAGTACAAGATAATTGTCTGATTAACGTCTAATTGAAACTGTTTTTCATTTTTTGAAAATGTACTTTATTGAATCAATTGTGATTAATTATTGACCTATTTTTGAAGACTCGAGATGACTTGACTTTGAAGATTGAGTTATTAAAATCGATTTGGAATACAATATTATATCTATTGTATTTCAATCGATCGACAAATGATTTACCTTTAAAAGTATTAAAATTCAAAGCAAGCACTTTTTTATCACTTGGCTTGTGGTTAAGGTATAAAAAAGTAAAATTCTTCAGAATATTTAATGAAGTACTTTTTCATTATTGCACTATTTTATTGTGAAATGATGAATTTCTTTTAAATTTATTGACTAAGTCGTAATCGATGACCAAAAGCATCACATTTTACTATGTTGACAAAATAACGAGAGATTTATAGAATTGTCCTACTTGGTAGTTTAATCTGAGCCTTACTAATAGTTCAGTTTTTTAATAACATTTAAATAGCATCCTAAGTTCTTATGACTTGGTGATCATTCGCTAAATTTATGTAGTTATTTTATACTTCACATATAAAATATTATTTAAATTAATAAGGTTGACTGAGTATTAAACTGTTTTTAAAGTAAAAATCAAATCATTTTCTTCAATGACTATTCAATTTATTTTGATTGAATTGACTAAATTTGAAAATTATGATAAATAATGGTATAACAAATAAATTTTTATGTTTAATATTCCAATATTGTCCGCATTGAAAATCTGTTAGTGATTTTACAAAAAAATGGATTGTGAATGCACGTGATAAAAGGCCTAAATATGATCAAATAATATTGCCCCAATTTATTACGTTAAATATATAATTATCCTTGACATATGCTTGTAAATAATATAAGAAATCCATAATGTTTACCGGAATCACGCAAAGTATTAACTTAGTGTATGTCAACTATACTCTACTATATCAATCTTTATGTAATTTTTTGGATTAACCGTTTATTCCGATCATAATTAAATGATACATTTTATACGATAAATATAATATATTTATGTAACATATGTAAAACAATGTCAATATTGTTTAAATTAATTGAAAATAAAAGAAATTAAGTGTCGTAATCATAACAACCACTATGAATTCTATCAAATTATTATTTTTTTAATCATGGACTGTATTATTGATATATTTTTTTTTTCATTAAGACTGCATCACATGATGTTAACACAGATTTGTTATTGCATATACATATAGAATTCATTTGCTAATGAAATATTTAATTTTTATTGTGCATTGATAAATATATTTATAGAGGATATAATGCTTGGAAGTTTTTTCGCTAATCATACTACGTGGGTGCTAATTGAAAGTATTTTAGGATGAAAAAATCGCAACATAATGTACATAATATGGATGTTGTACAGAATGGGCACTTAAGTCCATTTTAGTTTTAGTGAATATTTAATAATCCACAAGTAATTGTATCATTATAAAAGCAAGGATCGTCATCTATGTGAAATTAGCGAGAAAATTTGTATAGTTATTACATACAGTCCTATCAAGAACCTTTAAATGGATACTTAAAGTATCTAATAATTATCCTATATTAAAAATTGTAAAGTATTTGTGTGAACTTTGATGGTGTAGTGTCGTAGCTTTCAGGTTTTATGGTTTCCGTTTGATTTCAATTAATATGATCTTATGACTATTATTAAGAATGGTCAATATTAACTTCATGTGTGAAATTATTCTAATTCCGTGAACATTTAAAATAATTATGTTGCCGTCAAATGAGGGTATTGTCATCAAATGTTTCTCTTTCACAACAATTCGTTACAATTAGTATATGATGAAATAATGAATGGAGGTTAAAGATTTGATTGAGGTTTGCCATTTATCATGTTAAATATTATGGCCTAACAATTATTTCCTTACTGTGATGAGGGTTAAACAATGTCGTGTATTTTTTTAAAGCTGGTTTAAAATTCATTCGATATGTTATATCTCTTCTAAACAATTAATGATTTCATAAAGGTATCAATTAACACATTACACGTGGGGCATTGCAACTAATTCCTTAAGAGTTACAACGGGCATGGATCCTCCATGAGGATGTTATTGCAGAAAGAAAATGCAAATGTAATTATTATCAGTTGTAGGCCTCGAGCGCAAATAATTAATACTTTACCAGACAATAACCATCATACTATGTTAACGCAAAAAAATATCTCTCCTGCAGATAACGATCAGTCGCCGTATAAGGTAGTAATACCTTTCCCGCATGTAATGTGGTAATGCTGATCTTGTTTTAAAATGATAGATTTAACTTTTTCTAAGACTGAAGAGATGTGTTTATGAATTTAGACTTCTAAATTAAAGCAATGATCTTGAATGTATTTTACCACTCTTATTACAAAAAAAAGTTTGGTTTACATACTTCAAAGTTGTGGACAAAGTGAACTGTGTTTATATACTAAGGTTTGGTATAGAGGAAAAAGTTATGTCTAATTATTTTAGTACTCAGACTTCTGATACACGCGAATAATTAAATATCTAGAACAAGCATAAAACAGTGAGACCTTTATTTATATAAAACTTTTATACATGTGATTTATTTAATGTATATTAGTATTACAATATTAACATATTATCTTTTGATTTCAATGTTTATATTTCTGGATATATAATTTGCATGTTCATAGGTATCTTTAATTAATTAATAATTGTAAAGATTTTACGTAATTTTGTGTATCAGTTGAATCATATAAATTTTGTTGACGAAATATATTGTAACTTTCTTTTAATCTCTATAAAAGTTGTATATCATAAATGGCTTAGTCTCTCTAGCTTTTAAACTAAGCCTAAGTTTTAGAATTTTAGTTAAACACAAGTGATCATAACAGCCATATCTTTTGTTTAGCTTAACAAACATTGTTTCATTGCAATTATATTGTATTTTTATGCTTGAGTTATTGCATTGTTATTTGTTAAATATGATATGTAGTACTGTTATAAATGAAGTATGATAATCAAAGAAGATGCAATAACTTTGGTGTGTACACATTATAGCAATATGTTTTTGATTAAAAATAAGTTATTTTACAATAATGGACTAGTGTAATGAAATGCATATAATTTTTGTATAAAAAATAATGCTTCAAAACATGAGGTTTTATTTCACCATTTATTACTATCAGTTAGATACACCTAAAACACGGTATAAAAACTTTCCATCATGATCATAGTAGCAATCTTTTATTTTATATGTTGCTCCTTTTTTGTATATATTTTTAGGAATTCTGATTCTTTCTGGATAGTCAAAAAGATTGATTTGATCTTGACCCTCTTTATATTCTGTTATCTCACCCTCTTCTTGCACATGACTAATTAGTTCTACATTCTTATTTTCAATATTTCCTTTTTCTTTGTTAACTGTTTCAATAATTAATTTATCAGGCATATTGATATCTTTTCCACCATCTAATCGTTCCTTTATTTGAGCTTTCAAGTCATCTAAAGTCATTCTACAGGGATCTCTTTTAACTTTTTGATCATTGGCAGTATTATTTTTATTACACTGTTCTTTACTATATTCAGTATTTGAATTCATTTCAGCATTGTCCTTTTTAGAACATCTTTGCACTATCTGCTCAAATTCACCAATCTTTTCCTGTGTCAAATCAATCTTCATTGATTTTTTATTTAAGGGTGGTATTTTACGCTCTGAGAACTTCAGAAAGTGTTCACGTAAGTCATCTGGTATATTCAATGTATTTTCTTTTAGTTCTCTCCAATTTCGCATAGCTGAAGCATCGTGGCGTGCAATACGCTGTTCCGTAGCAGGTTTCCAGGGATATTTCAATAATTTCTGTAATAGTAAATTTTATTGGAATGTACTTTTTATTAGGCTTTTTATGCTTAAAGTGCAAATGTCAGCTGACATTCATTTGTAATCTGATATTGCTGTGTTTAAATTCATATTTTGAGATGATTATAATTTTTTGTGTGAGACGACAAACAAGAAACAAAGAAAGCTATAATACTAATAAAAGTAGATGCTTTGATAAACTTTAATAAGTGTATATCAGTAATCTTTTAAAGTGGCAGGATTCCTGCAGACACAATCTGGGGTGGTACATCTGCATTGTCAGTTGTTCTACTGTCAAGCAGTAAGCACTACTGAGTTTCAGATTGGAGGGCAATATTGCCACCGCAATTACTGGTTTAAATGACAAGAATGGTTTAGTGATGTATTGAACTATGATTATTGTAATGTAGTATACTAATTGTAGTGGTAATACCTACATATTACATTTGATTGCATGAGAGAACCGACTGTAAATTATATGGAAATTTCTGATCTGTTAAGTGGTAGGACTATTTTGGAATGTCCACCTCTGGTGGCATTGCCAGTTATTCCGCCGCAAACTAGTAGTATGTAAGCATTGCTGTGATCCAGTTTGAATGGAAATGCCAGCATAATTACTAGGTATAAAGATATGACATTTTAAATCTGGGTGACAGACAGTGCAGGGCCAAGCAGGTTCTATATGTGTTGTTATGGGCAGATGCATAGCTTATTAATTGTATTTTACAGTTTGTAGTGTCTTTTTTCAGTCATTGTGGTAATGTAGTAGTTGTTGATGTTTTAATACAGTTTATCGTATCTAGCAGGGCTAATTAGGGGGTTACCTTTGCGACGTGAGCTGTAACGGGAAAACTCTCGGCAATTCTTTCTGGTGTCCACTCATCGGGATTTGTTGTAGCTAGATGGCGAATTTGTTCCTTTTCACTCCAAGTTAAGAGATTTGGCAAGTTCTCTTTGAAATACCTATCTCTTACAATTTTATGTTGAAGATCATATTTGCCAATGAGGGTCTCATTTATATCTTCGCCATAAGCCTGTCCTACCTAAAAAAATATATATATTAAATTTAGTTTGTTGTTGTTAGAACTTATGATAAATATAGTAATTTTACTCACATTAAAAAAATTACTATCAGATGTTTCGACATATTCTTCAGCATCTTCATCTTCTATTTTAATGCCTTGCTCCTGAAATGCCCGGATTCTTTTATTTAATCCAGGATTTTGGCTAGTAACCTCTACATGACGTCTATTTCTTAAATTCCGTATAATAATTTTTTCCGATATGTAATAAAGCCGTTTTAGTTTAATTGAAAACATTTTATAAATTCTAATTTAGGAAAATACACAATGTAATATTGCCCAAAACTTATAATAATAAACATAAATCGCAACTACTATACATTGAATTGAAGTTTACGTTCGTTTGCGGCATCGATATGTCAGCTCGGTTTGATTAGGGATGAAACTTTACGAGTAAAAGTATTTACTAGATACTTTTCTATCGATATCAAATATTTTGGTATAGTAAGAAATAAGAAATGCAACCCTTCAACGTTGGAATCCGTTGAGCATATCAAAAGAAAACATGGGAGGGCTAATGTATTTAAATATTGTTGGTATTTCTGTGCCCCGTGAAAGACTTTTTTCTAAAGATGCAGCACACAAAGTCATTGCCTCCAGAAATCATTTAATAAGCAAATATTTAAAAAAAATATTACTTTTGGGAACCACTACTAGAACTGCCTATGACTATAGATAACATTAGTAGTTTTTCTTGTTTTATTTATCCTAAATACTTTAAAAAAAAAACAATCGACACTTTTCAGTCGATCAGATAAAACAATCGATACATTAGAGTAAGCATCGTTAAATTACGATCGGTGCTGTATCGATATTTTAGTGGTATCGTTTCATCCCTAGGATCTTTGAGTAATAATCCAACTAACTTGGTTTAAAACCCCCAAGCGTAGGATTGATAAACCAAGTATATGCAGTTGAGTATTGCTAGGATTGAACCGAGTTACATTCCGTCAACTCGATTCAAACAAATTGTTTTAATCATAAACGTTACGTCGGACTCCACTTACTTTTGCCGATTGTAATGAGCAGCTCAGTTTATAATATGGAATTGGTTAGATTATGGTTTTTATGGTTAATGGTTTAATTGTTTTTGTTATTACAGACATATATAAAGTATTTCCTTTGATTTATTACACAAATACTTTTAATAAATCATTTATATGCACGTGACCTTTTCTAAAGTTTTTGGAAAAAGTTAAAACGGACAATTAATACTTCATGTGCATACATTTTTTGGTTTGGATAAACCACCCAGTTCGCGTTATAATCAATTTGAGTAAACTAGATATAATGCTAGAAGGACGGGAATAGGGTACAATTCCATACATCTGACATTTAGGAAACGTAGTTACATCATGTATTCAATTCATCTAGACAAATATGTCATAGTATTATTTGGAGAAAATTAAAAGTCAACCTAATCCGGGAAATTTCGATGCTCAAGAAGTGTATGGATTCGACACGGTGTTGGGTATGGAGGGAATTTTTAGGTTACAATGCAAATTCGTACTGCATATATTTGACTGACCCGTAGGTGTAGTGGTTAGTGCTCCTGATTGCAAAGTCAAAGGTCGTGAGTTCGATTCTCACCCAGGAAAAAATATTTGTGCAATGAACATAAGTATTTGTTCTGTGTCTAGGTGTTAATTATCTATACCAGTATGCATTTAAAATATATAATGAATATATATGAATATCAGTGGTCTGGTTATCATATTACATGTTCTGCCTAGTTTGGGATCAGACGGCCGTTTCTGAGATGTCCCTTGATATTTATTTATTTATGTAAAAAAGGGAGCCAGTTGCGAGACGGAGGGATTTATTTTGTGTCATACAATATAATAAAGTGGTTTTAATTGGTCTTCAGGATGTGTGGGGAGGATGTTAGTTTTATATAGATCTAATTTGCATTTCTGCGACATTTTGCTAGAGTTAGTGTAAGGGTTGCTAGACATAAATAACGTCTCATATAATAAGCCTATTTGCTACAATTTTTATTTGACTTTTGATTGTTAGAAGGTTGTCTAAGGGGACACCAAGATATTTGACCTAGTATTCCCATGGAATGAGTTAGTCGAATAATCTTAAGGGACGGGGTTTTTTTTGTAGGTGTTAAATCTACTGTTGACCGCCTTGCTTTTTCAGATTGTACATGCTCCGGTTCGTGAACCATTCTTCTCAACTGATTAGTGTGGACTGGAGGCGGATGCGAATAAAGTCAAAAAGAATAAAGAAAAAAAAAATATCGTTGGCGTCCATAGCCAATTCGGTTTTAAACATCTTAGGTGTTTTTAGGATATCGCTAGAACATAGCGAGAAGAAAGTCGCCGAAAGTACTGATCTTTATGGAAGACCAGTTCTCGAGGATCGGAGGCTTAAAACCAAAACTGCCGGTTGTAAAAGTTGTACTCAATATTTTGAATACATTTCCTAATTCGAGCCAGAGTAATACGTTCGTAGATTTTACTCATTGAACTGAAGTCTGATGGTTCCTGTAATTTAATATCAAGTATACTTTAAAGTATTCTACGGACTTATTTAGTCTAATTATGTCGATGATGCACGCCTCTTTCCACGCATCTTGGTGGATACAACCGTCAAGGAGAGCATAGCATAGGTCATTAAAATTGAGCGGAGGGAGATTTTAAATTTTATTAAAGATTTTTTTAATGGCGTAAGCTGACAAACGAGCAAGCGGCTCCTCTGATGGTAAGCGATTACCGCCGGCCATGGACATTTGCAACATTACAGAACTTGCAAATGCGCTGCCAGCCTTTAAGCACTATATAAGTTACTAATTAATTGAAGGAGTATAAATAAAGTTTAGACGAATATACGTTGCATTGTAAATATTACTTACTAACGTTTAAAAATTTAATAAATAGAAACAGTCTTAGTTTGTAATTACAACTGTATAACGCTTTTACCTATCTCAAAATCGAAATGGTGTTTGTTATTTTTGCGCTTTAATATGTGGATAGCTGGTTTCCACGAGTTGAATGACCCTACACCAGGAGTCACTCAAGTAGACATGCATGAAGTAACAAACTAAGAATTTCGGCTAAGAGAAGGTCAGGATCCGGTATACGGATCGCAACTGCGTTTACCGTCGACTCTATAAAAGTGATTTTGGGATGCCTTTGGGAAGGATTTTTTAAAATTTTGACATATATTAGGAAGTCTGCCGTCATTTTGCAGGTCGAGGTTACTCTGTTATTAATAGAGGGTTTTTTGATGTTTTATTTGTATTTGGGTTATGATTTCTTCCTAAAACAGTTTTAAATTATTTTTTTTGGCCTTCTAACTACTATGCTTATAAAATAGCTTGCTATGCTTGCTAAATTAGGATCGCAAAATGAATTTTATTTTATAAAACACTGTCAACATTGCTTTCAAGCTCATTTGGACGTGCTTTCAAAAAAGATGACAAAACAAAAAATTTTTGATTAGCATTATTATTTTCTTTTCGTATCATTACATCTCTTTAAAATTGTCCATCTGTGTCTTTAGAATTTTTTTGATTATTCTCAGATTTGAGATATTGTTAAGAATTTCGATTAGAATATGCGATAAAAACATAAGCTGGTACAAGCATTTATTTAAAGTTAACAAAGTAGTATTAACGGAGCCTGTTTTGTTTGT
>DWHQ01001945.1:0-10048 GCA_018247955.1 Eurytides marcellus marcellus | reverse complement strand
CCTTAACACTATGTGAAATATTACGTTATTAAATCAAAACATAAGTCCGGAGCTGAGCGCGAACACAATGCATTAAGGCATTTATCTAAAGGGTACTTGGAAGGTAAGACAATAAAATAAGCAGCCGGGCCGAGGTTGGACATTTTCCCGAGATACATTTTGTGCTCACACCGGATAACGTTTTTATTGTTAACAAGCGGAGAGCCGTGGCCACGACGAGCGACGATGATATCTCCTCGTATGAATGATGACTTCGTGCTGAGCCTCTAGAAGCAGGATCCACCGATAGACATAAACACGCGAGAGCCGGCACGAATATGGAAATTCGCTTAATGCCATATTTAGCGACAGGCGTACTACCACTAAACTTCTCGTTACAACAATACTCAAACGAAAATATCAAGATAATGAACGGCAGAAGCGAAAGAAAGTCAATACGGCCGTATTATAATTCACGGTAGAATGTTTAGCTTATCTAATCGCCTCGAGAACGAAATTGATATATAAATCGATTGGGTCAATCGATGTATCGTCTAACTATCAATTTGCATTTTAATCAGAATATACCGGTTGTGTAGCGTTTTGAATTTAATTTATCTACGATGACGTTTTTATTACCCGACATAAACGTCCGTTATTATTACTCTGAAGACTTCTTCTACAATTAATTTATTATTAATAAAAGATAATAATAGGCATACTTTTTGAAAATGTAATTTATGGCAGCGAATCCATTAAAACCTCATTTTAAATTTCACACACCATTCCAAACGATTCAAATGTAAATAACATCTGCACTCTGCACTGTACATGGTCTATGGTAAAGGCCCATCTAAACGAGATAAGGGGTCGACGTTTTTAGCGCAAAACATTTTCTGTTTGGACCCTTTCTTGCTGATTATTCGCCTCGGAACGTGCCGATGCTGTGGTAGCTTACAAACACTATGCTATCGAGTTACTGGTAATATTTTCTGTTGATTATCTATGAAACTCTAATGTTACTCCTTTAACAGACGCTATTCCTCACTTCAACAAATTACTATCACGCTGTTATGTTTCAATACTTAGGAATGATCAGTCTGTTACGCGATACATGAAAATAACAATAACTAGATGAAATTTAATAGATTTTTAGGTTATGATTAGTGTAATGATAATATGTAGTGTCAATAATGGTTGTTGTTAATAAAAATATAGGAATAGAAATATCGATATCATACTTTTAACTAAATGCTTCAAAGGAAGTTAAATTGTATTTAGTAAGGAAACAGCTTTCATACCATTGTAGTAATAAGAGAAAGATTTATAACAACAAACATAAATGTGGTACAGCCGATTATTTGCGGTGTTGACAGCTATGAACTGACCAAAAACGTTTTACGAGTTAAATCTTTTGTCTCGTCGGATTTATGGAGGCAATAACATAATTGCGGTGATATTCTTTTGTTTAAACGGCGACAGAATCCGCTTCTATTACAGACGCAACGCTAAAGGAACTTTTTTATTATTCGTAGTCATAAACCGTACATAGACTTTGGACGTTTCTCCTTGAAAACTTTTTGTAAGTTGTTACTGCTTGTTTTCACGTACCTTTAATACAATAGGCAAACTAGTCGAGTGAAGTAACAATAGATCATAAATTTTAGTAGTGGACCAAAAGAAATGGTTCACATTGTAATTGTGGTAGAAATTCAGTCTTCCATTTGTTTTAATTTGCCACGAAGTTTACCAAGAAGCCATTATTTCAATCATATTGCTTCCGAACTGCACGCTCTGTTAAAATTGTCGACAAAAGTTTGTAAAGAAAGCTCCCTTCAGATACCTGGGACATAAATGCAGTTTATTCGAGGGAGATGGAGAAGAGACTATAAGTTGATATGTGTATGCGAAAGTTCTATCCGGAATATTGTTAAAATAATAATTGTTATCACGCGATGTGTTATGGGTTCAATTGCATGTTTGTGAAAAACTTTACTAATGTTATTTCCTAACGTAAGAACAGTTTTTTTATAAAAATGAAAAATGAAATCGAAATAGAGCACGAGGCATTTTGAAAATAAATTAAGGCTATAATTCTTTTATAGCATAATCGATAGAATAAAATATAGCATATTTGTATATAGTAATCGCGCGATCGGCTCATAAATTCCTTATCTGATATAATCTTCATTAGAGCCCACGCGTTGTTTGAAGTGGATGCCTGGAATCGACTAAGTGTATACCTATCACGATGGTTTTGTTAACGACCTATTCCATAATAATGGTGTTGAATGTATCCGTATATCGGGCAATGTCAATATTATTATATAACGCCCCTTGAGGAATATCGTTATGAGACGCTTTCGGGTCTAGTTGTTACAAGATAAGTGGTAATATACTGTTTGATGTCGCCTAGTAAATATTGAGTCGTCACATAGGCACGTGATATATTGACACTCAATATTGACTGAGAATATCAATAGGATGGACCACTCTTGGCGACGGCCTTGAGGAGATAGACGCTGTTTCCAGGAAATTCGTACGCAACCCTGACTCAAATTCTTTCCCATTTCGAGTGTTAGATTTGTTTTAAATTCAATATCAAATCGTAAATGTCAACAGTGTTGTTATTTCCACATGTATTTTTGTTGTATCCGGTTAAATAAAAGTTTGTTTCAATTAAAATGGATCTTGAAAGTCTTGTTAGAAATCTTTTGGATTTTGTTAATTAAGTTATTCATATGATTGTGATTAATTTTAAAATTGAAATTTCCTAATTTTATTTATCTTGATTATTTATAAAAAATGTGCATATATACCTTTGCTGACACTACATGCATACTATTAATACGCTTCTATAAAAATAAATTATACACTTGAAGAAAAATTCGCCACAAGATGAAAAGGGACCTAAAATAGGCCCGAATATTGAGATATTTGGGCTAATTTTATGGTTTACTCTGAGGAGTATAAAAGATATATTTGTGTACAAAGTGATATTGAAATAAACAAAAGGAGGCTTAAAAGCCACAGCAACTCCCACGGCAGGAGAGATTCGACGCACACGTGTTACTGCATCCGATGGGTCCCGATTAGGCTATAGTGACACAATCCCAAAACATGATCGACGTGCTTTTTCAGTTAACTAGCAACAAAAGAGATATCTTTGTGAGCAAAACAAACATACTATATTCCATATTAGTATAAACCGTACAAGACTTTGGACATTTTTCGTTGGGAACTTTTTGTAAGTTGGTACTGTATAATTGTTACAATGTTTAACTACTGCCAGTCTGATAATTTTTTTTTAGTGGCGAAGTTCTAACAGACTGCGTTTCATCCAGTGTGTGGCAAACGACATCTACATATGTTAGAATGACCGTTGGATAACGGTTGTCTTGTCACAATTGTAAGATATATATATAATATAACACTGATATGCCATGAGGTCACAGAATGACGCAGCATTTTGAACTGCAACTGTTAAAATTCTGCTTGCGCCGTACTTCCCAGCCAAATATTTATGACGGTATATCTTTATTCCCATTTATTGCACCGGAAATACCGTCATTCAACGAGACACAATTGTTCATTACATTTCTACTTAATGATATAAAAATCGTGTAATATTTTTACGCAGCGAATCTGTAATATACTTATAACTCGTGCATTAAATGAAGTCAATTGTCGGAGAAAGGTGTCGGTGATGACTTATGACAAACAATTTAAAATTCTTTGTTAAATGATGAAAATTTCACGGATTTTATCACGTTTTATCTTAAATTTAAAAAGTCAAAGTTGGAATCACTTCACAGCGTTCGATCTGTAATCACAGAATGATACGAAAGATGAACTAAAATCCGCAATAAAAAAGTCTTATTTTGTACTGTGTAGTATTTGTGTCAAAAGAAGAAATCATTATGCAAATCCTTCCAATTATGTCGTGATGGCTTTTCAACCATTTCATTCCTTACTTTTACTTATAAAACCGATTGTTGCAAAAGAATCTGTCATTACGTATTCCAGTTTCGAAATGAGTACCAACCATTTACGAGACTGTTTTTTTTTAAGTTGAAGCATTCAAAAGAAATCTTTAGGCCCGCTAGTTCTTTTGTTGAGCGATCAACGGAAATTCTTACAATACACTTAAAGCTGTCAATCATAACGATTCAAACTAAATTCGTATGTCCACCCACTTATCAAAATATGTTAATAAAATGGCAGATTTGAATTGCGACTCAGTTTGCACAGTTGCTAAAGACCAGTCTTTATCACTTTTAATAATAAGTATCCTTGAGGGTTTTATAACTATATAAATAACCCACACTTGACGTTATTTATTTATTTTTTAGAGTTTAATTTTCAAGTATTTTGCAAAAAGAAATTATGTTATATTATTTTAATACCGATTAATTCTCATTTCGCCAAGTTTATATCTTGTTCGTTGTTATTTTACGTAATTTGGAAATGATTTGATTTGTTACCTCACTGGCAACATATTGATGAATATAAGAAAGATTATTAATTCGTTTAAGAACATTACATAAGAAATATAACTGAAGAGTATAATTTTATTAAATAGTAAGTACACGTTACCAATTTAAAATTTATCACTAATTGGGATTATATTTACAACTTTAATAATTGGAAACAAATGGGAAAACTGCTTTTATTTTATTACTAAGGGATTACCCTTGCTTTTACAGTATATACCAGATATTGAAACATAATTATCCCAATTTATGCGAAGTGAAGCACACTAACAAAGTAGCCTCGCGGTAATCGCGCGTTCAAAATGCTTGAGATACCAAGCCGACCTCCTTTGAGCGGTAACTTGAGATGCTGCATTCAATGAATCACGCAGGCCTAAGTCTTCTACGCTGCATAACCAATATTTTAGTGTTTAAAAACACGCGTGCCATCTGTTGTAAGCCGATGCAGTGCGGGTCCCACCCGTCGTCTCTACGACCCTCCGCGCCCCGCGCCCCCTCCCACTTCGACACCCATGCGGCTTTCGTTCAAACTTACGTAGGTCAGTTACCGCCCGACCGCAGGGGAGTATGGCTGCGTCAAAAATTTTTCCACGGTCGCGTAATCTATGTTTACATTCGCTGTAAAACGAAGTGTTCAACGACGGAACAAACAACAATAAACTGGACTCGAAAGTGAGAAAAAGTTTTTCGGACGTATTGTGTGTTACAAATGAACTGTGGTACTGTGCTAATATGAACAGAAACTTAAATGGAATGATTTCGTTAAAAGTTTGGATGTGTTTGGTCTTGGCGGTCGGTGCGCGCGCACGTTCCGCGCCGCCCGCCCCCGCCGGCTGTCAGTGGGATTATTCGGACACAAAGTTGAGTGAATCTAACTTTCTCACGTGCAACATCAAAACCATCGGCTCCGCGGACTTCTTGTTCAAAAACATTACTACGGCGCAGGCGTACAATATCAACAAGTTAAAGTTGACATGTACGGATTTGCTTTTCTTCGAAAGCTCGCTACACATGAACACTGGCAGCTTCCTCGGACAGCTGAGAAAACTAGAGGACTTGCGCATGGAGTACTGTAAAATACGCTACGTTCCCGCTACGGTTTTGTCGCCACTGCGTGATTTAACAAGCTTGACCTTAAGATCATTCAACACCGATTGGCCCGCAATGACAATGGAATTCCACGCAGAAAGTTTTCGAGGTTTGATGGAACTACGCTCTTTGGACTTAGGTGATAACAATATTTACATGTTGCCATCTGAAGTATTTTGTCCATTATTCAGTTTGGAGTCATTGAATCTTACAAATAATAGAATACAAGACATCTCCGATATTGGATTCTCCGACTGGGGTAAGGGACCGATAGCGCCGGGCAAGTCGTGTAATACGGGACTGAAAATGCTTGATTTATCTCAGAACAATATATTACGACTTCCCGATAATGGCTTATCTAGTTTAAGATCTTTAGAAGTATTGAATATTCAAAATAACTTAATCAACGAGATCGGCGATAGAGCTTTCGTAGGATTGAATTCATTAAAGATTCTAAACCTATCGGGGAATAAATTAGTAGCCGTCCCTCCAGAACTATTTCAATCTTCACGTGTCATCAAAGAAATCTCATTAGCGAATAATTCGCTCTCTGTTTTGGCTCCTGGACTTTTGGAGGGCCTGGATCAACTTGAAAAGCTGGATTTATCGAGGAACCGGCTAAGCAATGATTGGGTCAATAGAGATACATTTGCCGGATTAATTAGACTAGTAATATTAAATTTATCCTACAATTTACTTGCCCGTTTGGACCCGAAGTCTTTTCAAGATTTGAACAATTTACAAATTTTAAATATGGACAACAACGCTATTGAGGCGGTGAGCAATGGCGCTTTTGCGGAGCTAAAGAATCTTCACCAGTTATCCATTTCTGACAATAAAATCAAAGTACTTAACGAACACATATTCTCGAACTTATTTGTTCTTAGTCAACTGTACTTGGATAACAATGAAATCTCTACTATTCATGAACGTTGCTTTGAAAACATAACATACTTGCAAGATTTGGCTTTGAATGGGAACAACTTAAATAAAATACCTGATGGTATCAAGAGGCTGAGATTTTTGAAATCACTTGACATTGGAAAAAATAATATAACTAAAATTTCTAACACATCTTTTGAGGGCTTAGAAGAACTTTACGGCCTAAGACTTGTGGATAATCACATCACAAGTATACCAAAAGACACATTTAGTACTTTGCCGTCATTACAAGTTTTGAATTTAGCATCCAATCAAATTGAAAGCATAGAACAGGACGCTTTTATTTCAAATCCAACTTTAAAAGCGATCCGTTTAGATGGAAACAAATTGATCGATATACGAGGCGTTTTTAATAAATTAAATACCCTCGGCTGGCTGAATATATCTGATAATAGGCTTATATACTTCGATTATAGCTATATGCCTTCGAGTCTCGAATGGTTAGATATCCATAATAACAATATAACAAAACTAGATAACGAGAAGAACGTGCAACAAAACATTCGAATGCTCGATGCTAGCTACAATGCATTGGAGGATATAGACGAAAGGTCCGTACCGGATTCTATTGAGGTACTTTTCATAAATAACAACAAAATTCACACGATTCAGCCAGGTACATTTATACAAAAAAGGAACTTAGAAAAGGTTGTCATGACGAACAATAAATTGAGAACCGTTGAACTATCGGCGTTCACTCTGCCCCATATACCGAAACATAGATTATTGCCGAAATTCTTTATCGGCAACAATCCATTTGTATGCAATTGTCATATGATATGGCTACAAAAGATTAATCTTTGGAACCATATGCGTCAGTATCCGAGGTTTGTGGACCTAGACTCGGTAACGTGCGAAGTTGTTAACAACAAATATGGCGGCAAGGCTAATTTGATGGATGTTCCTGAAACACAGTTCCTTTGTTCTTATGAGACTCACTGTTCATCTAGTTGCTTTTGCTGCGACTTCGAAGCTTGCGATTGTAAAATGACATGTCCCGAAGGCTGTTCTTGTTTCCACGATAGCAACTGGAACTCGAACGTTATTGACTGCTCTAATGTTGGATATACTGAAATACCAGAAAAAATACCAATGGATGCTACCGAGCTATACCTTGATGGAAACGATTTTGGATCATTAGGAAGTCATTTATTCATCGGCAAGAAAAAGTTGCATAAACTTTATTTAAATAACAGTAATATCATCACCATGGACAATGACACCCTAAATGGCCTCCATTCTCTAAATGTGCTACATCTCGAAAATAACCGTTTAACCGAATTGCAAGGCGGTGAATTTTCACAGACGAAACACTTAAGAGAGTTATATATAAGCGATAACCTCTTAACAAGTGTAGCAAACAACACTTTCAAATACATGCCATCTCTAAGAGTTGTACACTTGCAAGGAAATAAAGTTCTCGACCTGGACAAAAAATTGATTTACAACAATCATCTCGAAAGCGCAATTGTTCAGGGCAACATGTTTACTTGCACGTGCAATAACGTTTTGTCTCTTCAGAACTGGTTTAAGAAGTACTACGAAGACCCCGTTGACATGCTCTGTGCCGACGAAAATGGACTCATAGCGAACCTTACAGTGTTTGATGTGATCGATAAGTGCCGCGATTCGAGTATTACTGATAATACAATTCCTACAGAAAATCAACCATATCAATACGATGAAGTTAGTACTATAAAACTGAACTTTGTTCCACTTTTAGCTGTTGTTCTAATAAGTGTTATTCTAATTTTACTGTTCGGTGCCTTAGCTTTCTCTTTTAGGCAAAATGTACGCTTATGGGCGCATTCTAAATATGGAGTAAGATTGTTCAAAAGTGCGTCAATTCAGGAGAGTGAGCTGGATAGAGACAGATTATATGATGGTTACGCTGTATATAGTTTATTGGACGACGATTTTGTTTCTAAAGTAGTTGCACCGGAAATGGAGCATTCTGGTTACACAGTGTGTTTTCACTATAGAGACTTACAACACGCCCCTGAAAACTATCTTGCGGAGCAAATAACAAATGCCGCAGAATCCTCGAAGAGAATATTAATATTTGTCTCATTTAACTTTTTGCAAAACGAGTGGTCCAAAGTATCTTTTAAGGCGGCCATAAAACACGTCATCACTTCCATCCATCCTTCCATTAGGCGACACAGGGTAGTGTTCATTCTAACGACAGATGTTAGCGCTCTAAATTTAGACGTGGATTTCCAAAACTACCTAAAAACCTGCCACGTCTTACTTTGGGGCGAGAGGAAGTTCTGGGAGAAAATTCGGTTCGTCATGCCCGACATATCGAATTTGCAATGGAACAAGGACAATATGAATTACAACCACGGCGTGTGTCCGAACGCTAGGCGACACCCGTCCAGATACACCGCCTCTCCCACTGCGCCGGAGCTTTGGTATAAATACGATGCCATACCAGCGCAGACGCAGAACAACGTCGTCAATATTGGCGTTAATGTCGAGGATGATACGTCGATGTTAACGAATACAACGTTGACCAGTCAGGTACAGGACGGCGATAACCCTCACCACAGTTATATTTCGATAGACGCTCAGAATTACGAGCAGCCGTACGGCGGTCGGCCCAGACCGCCGAATTCCCTCCGTAAACATCCCGGCCACAGTTCCCCGTCCATGCTCGACGATCAGGGTTACTTACAACCCCGCTCCTCCGTTCACGAGTGCTTACCGCAAACCCATTCGGCCGCACACAGATGATGATAACACGCCCCTAAATATACCTTATCTCTTAAAGATATTCCTTTATGGAACATCACATTCCAAACACATGTGTAAACTAGTGTGCTTTTACGTTGGCCATGTCCTAAAAACGTGATAAACTGTTTCGTGTGTCACATGTTACGGCCGAGCGTAAACCATCAATAATCTGTCGTGTTCATACTTCATATTAAGTCATATTTATTAAGACTGTTGTTAAATAATGTAAACTATATATGCATATATTAAAAATGTAACTGTAAATTTTAACAATTAATATTAAAATTAAGATATATGTGAGTTGTATTAACAGCTTAATAACTGCTACAAAAAATATGTAAACTGTTGTACATTAAGACTGATACAAAAGTAATGAATAGATTTACGGTTGCCAGTATCAAATCTGTAGAGATAAGTGTATTTTGATAGTCTGTTATGTCATTGTTACCAAATATAATGTATAAATATAGAAGTTGTGTAAAAAATGTATAGTATATGTAACTAGTCATTATTTAATATAACACCAATGTCAATACATGTAAATAAAAGTGTTCTTCGTGGGCCTATGACGTATATACACTCTGCCTTATAGGATATAGTTAATTATTGTAATACCGAAAAGTATTGTCAAGCTTGTGAATAGACGTATCATTTTGTCAACTGTTAATCGTGCTATTAAATTAAAAATAAAATAATTTATGAGAAACACCTTGTTTCAATATTACAAAACCCTAACCAATATACATTCTTAATTGTTTAAGGATAAAAACGAAAGATTTTTAAAATAGATTTTCTATTTAATGATTAAA
>DWHQ01001944.1:0-10049 GCA_018247955.1 Eurytides marcellus marcellus | reverse complement strand
TAAGTAAATAGGCACTATTAGTGTATGTTGAGATCCACTATCGTGGACCCCCATTTTCATTTCATGGACCCCCAAATATTTTTTTCTCTGACGTAGACCCCTTGCAAGTTGTCATAGACACCTGGGGGTCTATATAGACCACTTTGGGAATCTATGTTCTAAATGAATATGCGTGATGAAATTTGCAAGTATATGAAAAGACGTTTATAACGTCATTCGTAGTATTACCAATATTATATTCCTGAATTCTTTTTGTCCTTCTATCGGAAGCGGGGTAGTAGATCGTAGGTTTAGTGACATATACGTAACTTGTGGGACGAAGGGTAATTTAATATTACGAGGGCTACTTAATATCCCGCAAAAATATATAAAAAAAAAACGCGAATACTGAATGATCCCATAAATATAATCCACGCCAACAGAGTCAGGGGGAAAACTAGGAACAAATAATAATACATAATTCTATGTATTATGAATAACTTAAATTAAGGATAACTTGTAATAATAACTATGAATCTTATTGTTCACGTACTTTATTAAAGAATTGTTGTTAACGTTGACTTTCAGTCGATATTCAAGTATGGAGATATGGATTTTTATGAGATATTTACAACTATGACTGAACTATAACTGCGGATTTTATTAGCGTAATATGTTTAGAACTATGTATTTGCAATATTACCAATCAACATCCAATAGAAAACTTACGGTAGCATTACGAATGACAACCAAGACTCGGAGGTGAAATCATAGATTAAAATAAAATTGGCAAACACCCAAAGATTTGCAAACCGCAAACTGGTTTTTTAAATGTCCTTTAAACGATTCACAACGGATATGGAATGATCTAGAAACTTTCACTGTGTCGCTTGACCTATAGCGAAAAGGACGCGATCGCGTTTGTATAGTCGATTTCCAAGGTCAAAGGCGGCCATCTTGTTTTTTTACCAGTTACGTCTGTTACATTTAAATACGAATACCGATATAAAGTCGATACTGGGTCTTGAGAATTGATGGATAGGTGAAAAGTATAATATAGATATCGTCTATAGAATCTGGCAGTCCCGGGTTCAATTCCGATAAACGACATTACGCACGGACTCATAGTCATCTAGTGGGTGAGTGTAAATGTACATTCTACATTTCGTCTCTATAACCAAATCCTTCATGCGTCTGGGTATATGCATATATAATAAAATTCCAAAAGAGATTTTAGAATATCTAACATTTGAAAGTTGTAAAACTAAAATTAAAAATATATTATTGACCTACCACACAATAGAAGGGCTTTTTGGTAGACCAAAATTCAAATATATAGAATAAAGTTAATTGACTCATATGTGGAATAGCTATTAGACTGTAACAACATTTTAAAAGAGCAACTGTTGAGTTTCGCCGGCTCTTCTCAACAGAGCTGCATTCCGAGCCGGTGGTAAATTCCTCATGGACTTGTAAAATTACAAAAAAATGACGCTTCGAAAGCGCTCGTAATATGGTAATTAAATAAAAATATATTTCGATATTTGAGTCGAGTGAGGAAGCCGATAGCACTTAAGAGTGGATGGCATCAAGCATTATTCGAGTCGATGTCTTTTCTTATCTTGACTGATTGATGCTTTTAGCCTATGTGGCTCTATAAAGCTTAATCGGATCACCGAATTCGTGGAAATTCTAGTTTCCACGAATCGGATAGACCCCACGTTCTGCGGGGTCACGCCTGAGGACCTGCGTGTTGTGTCAAAATTTTAATTTTAATGTAATTAGCCGATGTGATGCGGTGTGTTAACCACTTGTTAGATTGACGCACCCTCACAGATCTAAAGTGTGTTATAAAGTTAAAGTTTCCCACCTGTGGGCGCGCTGACTTTAGGCGGGAAGAGCCTGGACCTCGGCGGATGGTGGGACGGCGTCGAACACTTCTCCAATAGGGTCTTTGGCGTGTGCGGACTGTCGAACAACCTGCAAACGAAACTCTGTTACTGAGTAAATCAAATCCATACTGAATAATAATGATGATCTTTATCCATAAAGAAGATGTACTTTTTTATATTAATACGTGATGAGAAAACTTTGTACTCCTTTACAGCCTATTGGGTTCATGGAGGAGAATTGAGAAGAGATTTGGGAAAGTGTTAAAACTTTATGTGATACTCACAAAGATAAATCTTATAAGCGATGTTGTTGTTTACAATTACACTATTATTGTCAAATCATAAAAGTTGACGATACCTCTTTATTAATTGAACCATACAGTTATTCAATTAATCAACAGTTATCGACATTATTATCTGTTGCATGGTATATAGTTTATGTAAGGAAACGCTTGAAAATAACCAAATAAAATAATGATAAATCGAAATATTATACGAAGTTTGAAGCACCTTAAGAAACGAAAGGTCAATGGAAAAGCTAAATTGCAATAAACACTTTATAGACAAATTATATCAATGACCACCTTTCCTTTTTCAAAACTACCACCACCACCTAAACAAACTTTTAAACAATAAGATTATGATTGTTTAACCAAATTAAGTTGCCGAAGGTACATAAACTGCGAGTAATAATTGTAAATAAACATTACTACATACTTAAAAGTCATATTGTTTGTATCTTTCGTAATACTACACATCGACTTAATTTTTAACGGAGTTTATATTTATCACGTTATTTAAAAACCCGAGATTTCTAACATCGAAGGTCAGGAGACAAACTGAAAATAACTATGCTGCTCACAATACTTATCAAGTTGTATTATATTTTCTGCTCAAAGGAGTCCAAACACAATGGGTTTAGCAAGCATCCCTTTGAGACGCGGTAACAATAGCGCGAAATTTCCGCCAATCACAATAAACTTTCAACGCAATCCATCAGCCAATCACAGATAAGAATGACCGATTCTCGACCAATCAGAAGGGCTCATTTTAATAGTCTATACAGAATTATTAAAAAAGGAACAACATAAGGAAAGTGACGCTTAAAAATTATTTTTGGCGTCCGGACATCCGCTACATACAAAAACAATCATTAAGATCGTATCAAAGTTGCCCACTTTTAACCGTAAAAAAGGTATAATTAGTGGGTTCACGGGATAGACATATTTTTCTCTTTTCTACTTCCGTTTTCGTGCCTTTTTTTGTTCACACGATAATAATGCGCTCATTATAAGCAGAGTGGTTTAACTAAATTTTCGCTATATCGATTTTATTCTCTAAACTATTAGAAGTAATTATTTTGATCGCGACAATAATACTATGGCGTGTCAATTTAATAATAATTAGATAATGGTATATAATATATACACCCACTTATTATTGGCACTATTATAATAATTACTACTAACAGTTTTAAATCTTGTTAACAAAAGTGTTAGTGTATTTAGCATTCGAATTATATGTTAAGTAATTAGAGTTAGATAGAAACTGAAAATAGAGTCCATACATTTCGAGAGAGGCATGCAGAGAGATAGAAACAGAAAATAGAGTTCATACATTTCGCCTACTTGATATGCCAAGGAGGCGAAATGTATGAACTCTATTTTCTGCAAATAAAGATTTGATTTGAAAAATTTCTTTAGCATGTACAATTTTGACATATTCAGGTAGCTCAATATTCAGTCTCTTTTTTACTGAGCACGTGTTGAATCTTGATTTTATCTCTCGTCTAAATTAAAAATTCTGTCCTTCACTGTGCAGTATAAAGATTAAAGCTAGTCCCACAGAGGGATGAGTGGAGGTTACGTTTTACATAATAAATAAAATTTAATGTCCTTATCCTATTTTCATTTTCTTTCAATGGCAACAAAACTAAATATTCAGAAAACATGTTTTAATGTCTGTTTTGTGACAGCATACACCGACGCGTTTGCACTGTCGTAAGCGATTTTTGCACAAACGACATGTCAAATATGTTTCTTAGACATGTTTCTAGTGTTTCATGCGATGTGATTCTAAACTCCCTCGTGTTGAATGTTTTTAGTGCAAATTCTCAGTTGCTACTTTAAGCCAATTGGTTTGGATTCCTTAATATCCGGGAACGGCGGAACGTCTGTCTGCTTACTAACTAAAACCTCAAGAATGGCTGAATGGTTTTCAAACAAATTAACGGTTTCTTCAGAATCATTTACCCTTTAGCTTGTCTCTAGTGATATCGTCAATTAAAAATTTTTATAACCTTATTTGTAACGATTTTATTTTTTCCAAATATGTTTTTAAAGGTTGTAACCGTAACTGCTTAAAGCATAGTCTATAATAGATTCTGCGAGTGCGAAATACAACATGTATGTGTGCGCGTACAACATGTGTAGGAAGCGATTTAACTATTATTATAACTATAGTAATCTTTTACATAAATAAAAAAGATTGTGAAGTTTTTTTTTTATATATATTCGCAAGTTTTAAGACGCAAAAGCCCAACTGTCGCGCGGCGCCATATTTTCTTAACACCCCACGCACACAGACTTGTCGCGCAATAAAACACGCACACCAGCGCAAGTCCTATTCAGCGCGAACACCTGAGGCGCGCATTCTTAATTCGAAATTCGTCTTGAACGGCGTCTCAATGGAATTTACACCTTGGGGCTGGGTGCGTTACAGTTGTAAATCAAACGACTCGGAAAATACCTGCGCGCGGCGTGAAAAGGGGGACGCATTTCTCTATTTCCTATTCCGTGTACGTAAATCGACGTAACGTGCGCCCGGTGGATTCCACCGTCGCGGGAAACACGACCCTATCGCTCAAGAACAGCCTAACCGAACAGGCGATTGTCGGGTGAGGTATCGTGACAAAAAACCACAAACAATAACACATAGGCGCACTCTTAAAGTGTGTGGACAAGGTGCACATTCCAACGCACCGTACGAAAGGTGTGCCTCGGTTTTTTCGTGATGCGCGGGCGTATTTTTTGTCCACGGCTGGCAGATGTCAGCTGTTCAATGATCACATGTTTGGCCTTTTGTGGGGAGTAACTGTAGTTCAACTGATTTCTAACGAAACGCCCGTTCGTATGGACAAAGGCGACGAACGTTTTGAAAGTGGTAAAAATCCTGCTCCGTGTGTAGTACAAAATATATAAAATCTGAATATTGCTATGGCACAATTTAAAATAAGCTGGATATAGGCTAGTATATAACTTTTAAAGCCGAAATTCTGCGTATGTTTGTTACTAAACTTGAGAATGACTAAAGTAATGGCAATTCTCTATTAAACTTTATAGTTTAGTTTATATCCATTTGTTTTGCCTCAATTGGTTGGTTTTTTATATACTTTTTTTATTTATTGATTTTCCAGGACAAATGACAATGATAACATAAGGTTTTCTTACATTTTGATAATATTGTTAGTTTACTACCTACAATGTTTGCCACTAAGACAAATATAGTGTGGAAAAATTTACATTTCTTATGTTGAACCGTCTTTTGGGTTCAGTCAAGCAAACTTTTGTTTATTGAGTACTAAAAGAATGTAAGCAAATGCATACAATATTATAATACTCATTATATCGCAGAATTTACTATGATGGATATACAATAGCCTTAGCTTATAAATACTTTTCTGCTGATAATTGGACAGGAATGGTTTAATTTTCATTCAATAAGTTTTGTCGCTGAAATATAATACAGCTAAAAATGAATTAGAAATAGCACTATTCTTGATGATGACTATTTATTATTGTAATGATAAAACCCATAATAAATTACAGGCCATTTTTGAAAATACATAAACATTTATGAATGTGAATATGAAATGAAATGAAAAAGTGTAACTGTAAATGTTAATTAAGGTTTATCTATTGGTAAATTTATTTACTATAAGAGTGATGATGATGGATGGAAGTGCATAAGAGCATTTTACAATTAACCAAATTTAATAGAACTTAAATGAACAACTCTTAAATATCAAAGAGAAAATTGTCTGTATAAACTTTCTATTGGATATGAAAAATTCATAGAACATAAGTTAAGATTACTGAAAATGAGATATTTTTGAGACTTAAATTCAATACTTTTGTGTTCATGTGATTGCTGAATCAAAATAACTTTTTAAAGGCTTGTTAATGGATTACAATACATTACAAACAATGACATTATCTTCATTCCTGTGCATATTGAAATAATAATGAATAATTAGAAGTTTAGCCATATTATTAATCTTCTTAGGTTTAAAAAGGTTCAAACACATGTGTGGTGTGACACTAGACTCACAAACATATATATACACATATACATATATACATCATGCATGGTAAGTAGAATCACTATATTGCAAAAATCAACTCATTTGCATAATATTTCAAGTAATTATAGTGAGAAAATTAAATTTGTAAGGGAAAAAAATTAAATTCAATAGTATAGTATAATCATTAGTAGCTTCTATATCTTGATTACATAAAAATAAAGAGAGTTAAAGTGTAAAATAAATAGTAAAGAATTTAAAGAATAGCAGTAATAGTAGTTCTATTCATTGAATAGTATAAATTCTCTCAAAGATTGATTAAAGGTTTCATATTTATTGTTTAATGAACTAACTTGAACTAAAAATATAATTAAGCACTGTTTTGTTTAGACACACTAACTTTAAACTCACAAACAACAATGTAGCCAAACATTTTGTGATGTCATACAATCCAGGTTGTCTTTAAGGGACAAGCACAGACCTGTTTGGTATTCTGACACATGTTCTAACTTGACACCACAAGAAATTTACTGTAGAGACACATAAATTTTAAATGGTTCAATGTATGGCAAGGAATTAAGATTTTAGATTTAAAATATTAAGGCACTGAAAATAAAGTTTTTATGAGATATTTTAACTTTAAGTTAACAACAAACAAGTCACAATTATTTTTATATTTACAATAAATATATGACTAATTTTCAAACATCTCTATATTTCTGAGAAAAACTTTCTGAATTGAACTAAGGAAATTGGTGATGATAATTTATTACTATCATCAAATGTATCAAAACCTTTTATTGATATAAATTATAACAATATTGTGAGACAGTATTTCAATGAAAATTAAATTGTGCATTTAAAATAGCAAACATGTTAATTATGATTTGTCATATGCTCCAAAGGATTTTTCACAGTAAAAGAAAATAAAATATAGATTAGTTTTTGTACAGAATGGTAATAAATAAACGGACAACCTTTAGTACCAAACAGATTCATTTAAAGTATTTAGAGAACCTCAAAGCATATCTAACAATTGTCAATGTTACAAGTAGATCAGGCTAAAGTAAAATTACATGTATTGAGTTTCAACAAAATTAGGGTCTAGTATATTACTAGGGAAGTATTCTTTTCAAATTTTTAGTTTCTGGGTGTTCTATCGCAAAAAATAATATATAGTTGCAGGAAAAGGCAAAAAATTCCATTTCATATGAGTTTTACAACTTCATTAATAGAAAAAAGCTGAAGTTCATAAGAGTACTATTTTATATCAAAGGCATTGTATATTAATTTCCCCTACATATAAAAGATCACTAAATAACGTCAAGTTAGAGAAATAACATCTTTCGAATTTAAGTGTTATTATTGCACAAAACTTTGATGCTTTAAATTTTTAAACTTAATGTGAAGAAATTAAAAGGCTATGTCTGAAGATAAACTATAATTGTTCTAGAACAGAAAGAGATTCACCATTCAACTTTCGCTATTTAACATAACATTTAATGGTCGATAAACACCTGCTCATGTAATCAAAACAACAACATACTCTGTAATAATTTCTACCATATTAGTTATAAAGGGTAAAACATCTAGGACAATCGTGGTGTTTTACGTAAGATTAGCCATTGAAATGGCATAAGCACTTACCTCAGAGCTCTAACTCTTTTATAAGGCGGACTGTGAGACACAGGAGCGGGAGATGCATCACGCATACCATCATCATCATCTATGCTGCTGAAATCCAACTTTCTAGGCACTATTGAAGCCGGTATGGGGCTCAAATTGTCCGAAAATATGTTGAAAGATTCCGACATCTCACAAGAAGTTTCCACTGACAATTCCGAAGAATTATGCTTGTTGTTGAAACCAGTCTTCATTCTGTACCACTCACTCATTATTAATCACACATTTATTACACTTTTGAACAGTCAGATTTAAAGAAATTTGATATATTTCGCTAAGGCAAACAAAACGCACTTTCACAAATTCCAACGTTATGGCGGATGACGCATAGCACCTGTTTAATTACTTGACCAATCACGACACAGAATTTAACCGGTGAGACGAATACTTGAATTTGATTGGCTCCTGTTATTTTTTTTAAATAACGAAATAGCTTCGCTGTACTTTATTGGCAAAATGTAAGATGCGTTCACATTTAATATTTCTTAATTGTTTTTGTTGAATGTATTCCGTATCTTTAGCTTTAAATTTAATTTAAAACTATTTTTTATATTTCTGAGTCTTTTAGAAACTAAATTTAGAAATTAAATAGTTTTAAATAAAATTTAAAGAAATAAAAAAAATACATGCTATTTTATTTAATTATAAATGTTGAATGTTCAAAGATCTTAGAAATATTATCAATAGTTAGTAATACTATGCTGTATTTGAAAACCAAAATTGAAATCTTCGTTTTACAATATTTAAATATTAATTGGGCAGATTATTAAATTGTTTACTTCTTCAGGTAGTTTTGTTGTAAATACAATTTATTGGGTAAACATTTGAAATATAAAATAATTCAGACATTCTAGCAATTTACTTGCTCTTTTATTAAAGTAATGTTTTTGCACATTCGATGATGTAAATACAAATATATAAATTATTTTTGTCGTTCGCCGAATATGTAAATAATGTACAAGACGATAAGTTGGAGCATTTGATTGAATTGTTTCTCATACAGTGTTATTCGATACTGGGACACAACGTGTTATGACAAATAAAGCTTCTTTTTATGATGTTGTTTTAATCTACACTGACTGATATCGAATACCCTACCAACCTTCAACCAATCATGAACTTTGTAGGTTTGGCTTTCGAATTGACTGCCTACTAGTATTAAATTCACGCTAAAGGGTTACATACCCTTATTTGACATTTTTATACTATTGAATAAATACTTTTAAAAGATGTATACTGTAAATTCCAACGACTGTTTGGCGCAATTGCTTAGATATTGGCTTCGGCATCACAGATTTGATTCCCAGCCGGTGCAAATTTTTGTGTGAACTGTAGTTGTTTGTTTACTGGATCTGGGCGTATGCCCGAGTGAAATTTATGTATGTAAAATCACAACACAAGATATGGTTATCTTGCAAAAGGGACAGGGTTTTTTTTAAATAAATAAATAAGAGGAATAAATACTTGGTATAATAAAAATAGAAACTTTTGGAACGATTCAGATAAAATGTATTACTTTAAAATTTTAAACTTACATGACGTGGATATAAAACTTATTTTCTTTCGTCTTACCGTTCTTACGTTTTTGACATCGACAATTTACTTATAATATATAAATGGGCTTAGCTTGCGTGAATGTTGATTATTTTTCATACTTATTTCTTGTGTTATTTCCCGCGATAAAACGTAGCTTACATTGCTCTCCATTTCTAATAGTGTATCAGTGAAAAACCATGTCGATCCGCTACTCGGTCACGGTTACATGAAAGAAGTACGAAAAAATAAACTTCAGGTTTGCTATGTTATTAATGCAGAGATTTTACTTTTTATATGTAAGTCCTTAACTAAGTTTTTCGCGTGATTTTACTCGTTGATGATGTGAATCTGGCTCAATTTGTAATTTTCCTACGTTTTAATTTTTTTTCGGGGAATGAATGGCATATGTGTAATTTGTTCCAATATCTGTCATTATTTTCTTTTTTCACTAGTTTCGGTGGTAGAGCCACGCAGCAGTTACCGCTGCTGAATGGGCCAGCTCGAACCTCCCTCGCTCACACTCCTCCTCCCTCCCTCTTTTAAAAATTCCCCCCTTAAAGATTGGCAACGCATTTGCAAGAGCTCTAATGTTGCAAATGTCCATGGGCGGCGGTTATCACTTACCATCAGGTGAGCCGCTTGCTCGTTTGTCAGTCTAC
>DWHQ01001943.1:0-10049 GCA_018247955.1 Eurytides marcellus marcellus | reverse complement strand
CATCCCCCCCTCCCCCTTGGAACACCCTTGAAGGCCGGAAACGCAGATGATGCTGCGAATGTCCGTGGGCAGCGGTTATCGCTTACCATAAGGTGAGTCAATAGCTCGTATGCTGTCTACTCCATAAGAAAACCTAAACAACTTCAAAGTTTCTATAGCGCTTTGCTTTTGCGGCATTTGTCTGTGCCATTCATGGAAACTAGCATTTCCACGAATTCGGTGATCAGATGAAGCTCTATAGAGCCGCATAGGCTAAAAGCATCAACGTCAGTCAAGATAAGACGTATAAGGGCGAGCGCGCGAGTGTGTGTGTATTCCTGTGTTACACATTCCATAGAAACACACGTTTCTATGGAAAGTGTAACAATAATTCAGTCTCCTCGTAACTTAATGGTTAAAATAATTTAGTAGTCTTTTTACAATCAAAAGGGGACATTGAGTAAAATATCACTTTTTTATTAACTTTATTATAAATGGGTAGAAGCGGTAACTGCCAGATTTTGGGATAGAATATAACCAGCTTTGGATACTGCTGTCTACTGGATTGAGCACTGCGCCAGATTCCGGGGATTCTTTGAGAGGAAATCGTTCTTTGCCTTGTACAAAGATAACTTCTATTTAATGGTGACTTTGTTTATGGTACTTCTGACAGATGTAAGTGTCAAAAATTGACGTCAAGTAGAGGCAGTCGTAGGAAAAGGGCACTGAGGATTTCGGCCAGGAGTTTCCTTCATATTCAAAAAGGACCTCGAATCTACAAATAGGGTTTTTAAAACCAGTTTGCAATAATCGGCGACGCACTTTTTGAATTGAATGATTCCTCACGTGTCTATGGTAATGTTTCATTATTAATTTTTGGTCTTCTTTTCTCTCAACCACCATTTACATTTTATTATCTATAAAAATATTGTAACATGCAAAACCAAAATGCTTTAATAAATTGTATCAATTCGTTAGGGCGGGTTAAATAAAACGCGATGGTTTATTTTAATTTTTTTATTTCTCATATCATTCTTACATACTATATGTCATATGTATGTTTTATAACTATATTATGCTATAGGTAGGTACAGGGTATATCATTTATAGGCATACTATGTATATTTCCATCTCATTGATAACTTTAACTTTTTTTTTTTAATTCTCATCAAAATAACTGCCTAAATCGATCGAGCTTTGAGGGGAAATAAATTCATCGGGTTATTGTTGAAATTTAAATATTTACCATTATCATTTATGTTGTGAATATGTATCATTTTAGTTATAAAAGTTAATTAGCTTTGAAAGTCCTTCGTCATTGTCATTCTTCGAATCGTCATTAGTATAGCATCAAGTTGAATTTGAGAAAATGACATATTCGTCTCGATGAATATTTTTCCCTCCAAAATTCAGATCTTGTTCAAAACTGTTGAAAACAAACGAACCGATACACCAAATGATTCAACAAAGTGAACGCAACAGAGAAGCGAATCTTACAATTTTATTACACTTAATTTACTATTTCGTTTAACACTATATTCCTTTTCTTCACTAATTTTATGCGAGCATCGTAAATTAAAACACTGAAAAAATATCCGAACGGGGTACGAACATAAACAACACCACGCCCGGCCGCCATGTTTGGAGAGTTCGAGAATTCAAGAAAGAGACGACGAAACGAAAAAGAATAGAAAGAGAGAGACAGAGACAGATATAGAGAAATCGTCATCCGCGGCCAGTCTACAAGTATGAAATAGTTACGGACACCTTAAATATATCACATCAATATGATACATACCGAGTAGGGTAGGGATAGTCGTTTAATTTTTTTTTATTTTAAATAGAAATACAAAAACGGGAGAAAATTACGATAAAATCACTAACACTTCGTGGTCATTTTGTAAGTTCGTAACATCACATTGTTCGTTTTTTTTTTGTTTAATTTTACCTCAACAAACGAAAGCTCGGATCCGTCTAATTACAATGAGCGGTGTGCGAGAAATAAACGGATGTCCGGAGATGTGATCACGGCTTAACTACGACTACGCGTTGACAACAACCATGGACGGTAGAAAAAAGGAATGGGACCTGAGGTGATTGTCTAAAGGAGTTCGCGTTCCATCCTGACACTCAGACGGCCTACATTGTCTGTGGATGTTTCGGCTGAGTAAGTGATACTGTCCGTAGTGCTTTCATGGGAAACTACGACTGTGCGTACACGACCACTGGGATCCGTACTGCGTGAACGATCAATCGATAGAATAGGTGAGATGTGAACGCGTTTCAGTGTCTGCGTATGGAAAATAATCGAGCAATGGCCACCATACTTATACCATCCCTGCCGGCTTAATTTAGAGTTACTAACGAGGTCACATCGAACTAGCGGTACGTGAAAATAAAACTTCTACAACATCGAGAACTATTGCGTTAATTATTGCTGGAGTTCGCGCGCCGTTCGATATTAAACACGGTACCCTTGCACGAGCGATTGTGGTCATTGTAAATAAAAAAATGTTTCGGATCACTTGCGAAGTTGACTTTTCACAGTTTATGCATTATTTGACATACAAGGAAGTAGCTGAGACAGGAGAACAGCTTGAAAGCAAATAATTGGTTGCTTAAAATGACTGAAAGTATTCTGAATCCGCATCAAAAGTAACGCTTGATTGCAGTATGAGGTAACCCATCCTATGTGTAGTGCTATCTATACTACTGAAACTACAACGTTGTGTATGTGTTCCTGATGTCCTGTAGAAGGGCCTGTCCAAGCTAAATCAATTGACCTATTTGGACCATTTGCTTTCTTCAATCGCCGGGGCTAAGAGTACCGAACTTGATATCAAACACCGCAACATCATTAGATCACTATGAACATAATGTAACACCTACGGAGAGACACGAAACATAAAGGACACGTAGAGCGCACCGCGCATCAGATACTAAAACTTCGCGGGGAGAGACTAACACCAGGAAAGGCAACATTCTATTCCACATCGCTTGTCGTACAATATAATCCCATACGATACAATTACAGATGCCATTTGGGGTTAAAAATGCACCTTATCACTTTCAGCATTTTTGTTAGCCCGCTAACTGATTCATTGGTGGCTTTCGAGATTCCTTTTCGCTGTTATACAAGTGCGAAAAAGAAAGGTATTAGTGTCTCCCCGCAAACACACTACAGACACGGAATGCTCGTATCGATTAATTTATACGTCTCAAAAAATATGTCGATCATTCTTGTGTAAAAAAACAATTATCTAAGAGAACTAGCTCCATGGGTCACTTTACATCACTACAAAACATCAAAACTCTAGCTTCCACTAAAACAAAAGGAATTCTACTAGATCTTTAGTACATTAACTGAGTAATTGTTATATACGAACACTATATATAGTCTAAGGTTCCACGACCCTGAATGCGATGTCTAACATATCCTGGCTTTTATTGCTTTACCACGCCGTTTCTTTCATATATTTCGATTCATTAATTTTTCCTTCATTTAAATTCGATAAAGTTTCGAACCACCTTGAATTTTTCCTTTTAAAATAATATATTCCAAAAGCTGTATTTAAAGATTCAAATCCTATCGATTTTGAAAGTTCGTGTTACAATCCAATTTTAGTAGTAAAGACAATAAATTTCATTAATAGAACACGTTTTTTTATTGTTAATTTGACATGTCATGCAAATAATTCTGGTAAAAGTTTTATAGGTGGTAATTTTAAAATCGAATCGCATGTAGGCGTTGAATTAAAACTCGGCAAATATGAATTCAAATAGATAATAACAATTTTAATACCTCAGGATAAAATCCGAAATACTGTTATAACGGTGGAGCAAGATCAGTTTACTAATCTTGTACCGCCCACAGATTATCAAAAATTTATTGCTGATACAGTCGAGTCGCATTCAGGGCCGCTGGACAAAATTTAGAATCACTCTTAGAGGATTATATGCTTAAGTCTGAACAATTGGTGTTATATTTTATCTCGGTTATACAGTACACTTAGCGAGACGACTAACTCAAAATACAACTGAGGAGTTTGGCACGCGATGCGTTTGAAATGGTACATTTGAAAATTGCAAGTGATTGGATTATTTTATTTATATTTATCTCGTTGCTGGAGTCATCTATGGTATTTTAATAGTTCAGTTTTTTCAATCTAACGCCAGTTTATTATTACATGTGACCAGTCTTGGTCATCATGATATAGATTTTCATCACACTGGGATGTTTGTGTGATGCACAGCGCAGTGGATTGTAGCAGTTGATTTTGTTATTGGTACTAACTTAATTTGGAAAAGTGCCAATCGGGAAGTCGATTGGGTTAGTAACAGTCACGTTATAATGTAGTTAACCTGTGTTTTCGTTACAGATTATCTGAATCGATCGGAGGTCATGTTTTAAGTATTTTAAATTTCAATGAGGTATTCAGTGAAGATACTATACCACTAAGTGTTGGTTTCTTAATAGCATTTTCTCCCCTCATCGTTTTACGAAAGGGTCTATATACTGTGTATCTACTGTGAGTACAATTCATTCCCGATGTACCATTCCAAACGCTACGACATATACGAATAGAGTCTAAATTAATTCATCCAAGACTGGAAGTTGTTTAATAAGGCATATTCAAGATCTCGTCCATAGAACGTTCATAGAGAGGACCCACCGACACCGTATAACAACGATTGGGATACAAATACAAATTGGTGTTATCAATTGGGACTTAAAACTTATACAAGACACCTTAAAGACGAATGGAATGGATCGAAATGATCAAAACAACCAACCATCAAAGGAAAAACGGGAACAACACACAAACAATTCAATAGCCTACCTATCTAGAACGATATACGCACATTTTTTTCTTTTCTCGTGTATATATATATAATATAATAATTTGAATATATCTCGCAATTTCACCTAGCTAACACGTCACAATACCGTCACGCGACGGGCTGCCATCACGTCGCCAACTTCGGCGCGGACGGGCCGGCGAAGCTGTCAGCTTACGACTAGGCGTAGCGACTATGTATAGATGAAGTAAGATTAGCAGCAAGAGAAAGGCAACGACGCGTCATCCGCGGGCGTACGGCGAGTCCGCTACGCGAATTTCACTGACAGTGGGCAGCTTAAAAATACGTCTCGTTAACACTAAGTACCGGAACGGGACACTTCCGTCGGGAGCTAACGGGACTCAGGAGTCCTTAAATCGGCTCGCACAAAAAACTCGCCCGGGCAGCATCACCCGACGGTCGCACCCGCCGGCGCCCTATCCTAATTGGGTACATAAGTAACTTACCGTATCTCCTATCCAAGCGATTATAGGCAATAATGTAATCATAATCATCCTAGACACTAGCATCATTATATGTCGACTATAACTAAATTTGACTATCTAAAACTCTGTCATACATGTTTTGTGATATCTGCAGCGTTGGAGGTCGCACCTCATGCGCCGTGTTTCAAATTGTCGACCGCAGCGCAATAAGCGCTTTCAAAAATCGAGTATCACAAACGAGACCGATACGAGGGTGAACAGTGTTTGAAACACGACGCGTCCCCTCACGATTGACTGGATGACCGTAAATTGACTTAACAATTCGTCCCTTAGCCGAAATCAACTAATATAATGTATCATCATCATCATCATATATATAAATATCTTATAATAATCTCTAGCGATATGTCTCACGAGTTTTTTCATCTACATGCTCGAAATCAAAAGTCCGCTAAGTTGGAACCAACAGAACTACGACAGACAAAACTATAATCCGTTCACGTTTAAATACAACGTATAAAATACATCATTTACAAAATATCATATAGATCAATAGAGACAGGCGGGCGCGTTAATGCGTCGCCGTTTAAAAAGTTTCAAAAAAGACGGTCTAGAGCGACTCTTTACATTTAACACTGGAACGTGTCACGTCGGGATTGCGGCGCGTTTTGTCACGCGCGAACTGTAACGCGCCCGAAACGCGACGTCCGGAGCGTGTTCCGCCGTCACGCTTCAACGAACACGCCCGAAATAAACGCAGCGTTATTACGTTCCATCGAAATCAAGTCGGTCGTAACATAAGAAGAAGAAACACACGTCACGCCCCATCCGTATTTCGTCTAGCTACAGTAAAAGATTAAATGCTCCTTATCATCTAGTATGCAATAAATATTTTTTCTTTTCACTTATCTTGATAAATAAATCTAATATTTCACCTACGTCTCGGTTAATTTTCATTACTCCCTTATCCCGCGAAGTTCTTTTATCATTATTATTATTTTATTTTTTTTAAGTGTTCTTTTTACATTTAGACACAACCATTTTGTTTTATAACAGTAGTTTATAAGTGAGTTCAGGTTTCGAGAAATCCTAACGGTCAGAATTTGGCATTGTCTCGTTAAAGGAGAGAGCGATGGCTCGACAGTGGGACCACTCTGGAACACTGCTTAAGCCGTCCCGAATTTATCCTACATCTGCTTATCCATACGTAGCGTTCGTCTGATATAAAATTGTCTTAAAAAACCTCTCACTCAGTGATGTGACCCGTGCCTACGTTCAACTAGGGTACCTACTAAACATGTCTCCAAAAATCTACAGTTTTTTTTTTCACCACTCTAATCTTAGTCTACGCTTGTGCTATTAGATGTTTGGTACCGTATCACCCCCACGTTATAATCTCACTTTCGTTCCGAATCCACCACACGATCGCGCTACAGTCCATCTTATCCTTAAACTTTAATTATTCTTAACTTATCGCCTTAAGTTTTAAATAATCTTATATCGAATAACTATATATTTTCTAAAAGTTATTTTTTTTTTAATCCCATTATCATTAAATAGCATATATAATCATGCCCTCATAAGCAGCGGTAGAAATAGATCTTTCGATAAGAGAGTGACTCACATTTTTATCCTCATGATCCGAAAGGGGACTGACCCGAGTGTGGTCGACAGGAGCTTAGAATAATCAGAAGTATCCTAGAATTGTAGCCTCGCAGGTGTCCGCGCACGACCCGTGGCCTGCTGCCGTTTATTAAAAGAATAGGAATCAAAACAAGAGCAGAATATTACCGTTTGAAATTTCGAAAATAGAACATACATGAACGATACACGTTAACAAGCAGTGGTAACTAACACCGTAACAATAAAATGTGAAACAATCACAGATTGTCAATATAAATAAAATATTAAACAACAAACAATAAACTATAGTCAAAATATCATCATTATCAATAATCAATAGTAATTATAACAACAAATGACTAGAATACGCGATCATGTTGCAAATACAACAGCAGAGTTGAATAACTCACTATGAATAACAAACAAACAAAACCATGTGATCTTCGAAAGTAATACAAAACGGGGTACAGTTAACCGCCCTGGCAATAGCCAGAGTAAAACGCTGCTAAAGAAAGAGAAAAAGAAAACGATAAAGAAGAAGAACTAAATACAAAGTGTAAAATACTGTAAAAGAAGACCAAGAAGAAGTAGAAGAAAATGCAAGAGATGGTCAACACGAAACTGAACTTCTCAAGGCAGACGTAACACAACGTTTCGGAATTCAAAGGCTTCTTAGATCCACTCCTTCTTTAAACAGCAGCAGGTTGGCTCGCTCGTGGTGGCACGTCCTCACACGAGCAGGCTGGGGGCAAGCCACTCGTCCTCACCAATCTGTCAAATACAATAGAACATATAGTTATTGAAAACTGTCTTACACTTTCATATTCTCTTCCAGACTCCACCTGGGGTAAGACTGCATTGCCACTTATAGTATTATACAAGCAGTAATCTGCAAGCACCAATATGAAGGGCAACTTTGCAAGAGATATAAAATCATAACCCTTTGCTATAACATCTTAACTAAGTGATATTGAATGGTTATTTTCATTGCAACGGACACTTTATGTGGAATCTGTGGCCTAGCGACATAATAAGCTACGTCCATGGCTGATACTTGTAGCTTATCATCGTTTGTATAGAAAGCAAAATGGCGGTTCTCTCTGAACGCGTGTAATTTAATGGACTGATGATAGTAGTTTTGAGATTCAAAATCAGCGAAACAAGCATTGTATAAAGATGGCTTAAACAAATAAAACGAAAAGAAACAATCATTACAAACTGATACTGAGAGTGCGTTTATGTTTTTCACTCGTTCTTCTCAGGGTTCGTTCAAGTTAATAAGTTCAGAAATTGACATGATTTTAGAAATTAGTAAACCGGAAACAGTTTAGGCTGAAAAAGAAGTTTCGGCACTGAATTTGTGACACTCACCGGCTGCACTTGGAAGTGCTGCACGGGGTAGTGGAGGACTTGGGGCGGCTGGGACATGGCGGCCACCCCTCCCACGGAGCCTACGCCGCCGACGCCACCCCCGAGGGCCCAGGGTAGCTGCACACCACCCATGCTGGAATGATAAAATGACTCTCAGTTAAGACTAAGAAACTAATTACATGTTTGTTTTTTTAGAAACAATACTTTCTTATTACTTGATGAGAAATTTTGTTTATAACGTGTCGCTTATTAATAAGCAAACGTGATAATTAGGCTTAATATACGGTGGTACTGTCACGCAGCTGCTCCTGCTGCTGGATGGGCCGGATCGAAACGGATAAGTACCACGACCTCACAAAAAGTTGGCGTAAAATGGAAGTGTTTGTGTGTCCGCGTTTCATCCGGTAAGTGAGGGGGACGGTGGTCCACCCCTGCCTCCCTATTTCTACGCTCTCCTCCCTTCCCTTCCTTCTCCTCTCTCTCTGTCACTCTTCTAACCTTCCTCTTGCGAAAATTCTCTCCTTAATTGCTGGAAACGTATTTGCAAGTTCTGTAATGTTGCAAATATCCATGGGCAGCGGTAATCACTTACCATCAGGTGAGCCACTTGCTCGTTTGCCCGCCGACTCCATAAAAAAATTATTATTTGTGTTGTAATGCTTCAATAAGTTCGCTAAACTGGTGGCCTTGGCACAGAAAAGTTTTGGAATAGACACGTCCTGGTAAACGCTGTCTAGGATGGAAAAAAAGTCACTGGATATAGGCCACTATCAGTAAAATGCTGTCTAGGATGGAAGGGAAAGGATATAGGCCTCGATCAGTAACGCTGAAGAATCACAGCATGTTCACCAGTTAATTATTTGGTTGTTAATGATGATGATGACTAAGATCTTTCGCTTCCCGTCCACGAACTGCTTCCACCAATGATAATGATCCCTAAGAAAGGTAATTTTGTTATGAATAACGATAACTAAAATCTTTCGCTTCCCGCCTACGAAATTTATCTGAAAATGATTCCTCTACTTCCCATCTACAAACGCTATCCGCCAATGACCATAATCCCTAAGAAGGGTAGTTTGTTATACATCCTCACTCCTCACCCCATGTACTGCTGCTGGTAACCGGCGAACTGCCCCGCGTAGGAGTACCCCTGGACTCCTTGGACTCCTTGCAGGAACCCGCCGAGCTGCTGGGGGTAGGTGTTGTACCAGTAGGAGGCTGGTGGCACGCCGCCGGCTGTGTAAGCGGCACCGAAGGGACTGTATGCCGTTCCCCCGAGCTGCAACGGACAAAAGGTAAATTGCCATAAAAGATAACAAAGGAAAACTTAGCCATAAAAGGATTTTATACGAATCTTTACCACATCGCCTCACTACTAATAAAATGAATAAACTAGAAATAACTTCATTCGCAAAATATCTTTTTTACATAATGTGATTGTGACTTCCCAGTAAGTGACGTGAGATACTTGTGTTGGGAATATCTGGCAACTTCCCCAATGTGTACCAAAATGGAGATTTTTTAAAAACAGAACAAGGAAATTAACAAAAATAAACGCGTACGTGCGTGTGTGGGTGTGCTTGTGTTTGTGTATGATTTCTGAAAGTTGATTGTTTCCTCTAACTCTGCGCATTATTCTAGCCTATTAAGTAAACTTTCAATATATTTGTATGGTAAACTTTTAAGCCAATCTTTTAAAACCGATATTTTTAAGTTTACCCTACGACACCATTCTCTTTAGATAATAAATCCATTCTTATTTAGATAATAAGAAAATCAAGAAGCAAGTTT
>DWHQ01001942.1:0-10052 GCA_018247955.1 Eurytides marcellus marcellus | reverse complement strand
ATCTTTAGCTTATCTTATCTTATCTTGACTGACGTTGATGCTTTTAGCCTATGCGGCTCTATAAACTTCATCGGATCACCTGGAAATGCTAGTTTCCACGAATTGGATGTATCTTTAACCTTACATATGCATGTTAGTCGTGTATCAACTCATAACTATCAATTCTTTTATTCTGAGAAAAAATTTAAGTATTTTAAAGCAATTCCATTATTATAGGAAACAGTATTTAATTACATTTACTGTTAAGTATAATTAAGGGAAATGATGTTTAAATAAATTTTGAATTTGTCAAGATACCACGTGTGTTACAGTAAGTCTAGACAAACTTAACCCATACAAAATTGCTAATAGCCGAGCGTCACTCGAAACTAATCACCGAGAACGCATAAAAGGTAATTGTCTCTTTTCACTTTTTCGTCTTACCTTTGTTTCGTTTAGTGGCATGCGAGCTCTGTCGTACATTCATACGAAGCCATGCTAATAGTTTCTGAGCTCGATTTTTGAGGTTGTGCGTCTCATTGTGGCCGCGCACTGTCCGGAGGCGGCCAAGTCATCGTCCATTGTGTGATAAATCGCCGAACATAAATACGGCCGTTGTTTTTGACCATTCGGATATAATTAGGTAGCGCAATTTGCTCCGGTGAGTCTCTTGACTGTTACGCAGCAACGTGAGATGGTCGCGTGTAGACGCGTGACTATTTTCGACTGTTTACGTGTAAAGTATATTGAAATATCGAACTTGTTTAGTGCAATATTGCTTAGTAACGAAATATTAATGGTATTAAAATGATGAGTGACAAAGATTATCTTTGACGACTTGATTTGATTGATGACTGACATTGGATGACTTTGGGGTCAATATCCGATTGAGAAGTAAGGAGGAATATGTTACAGAAAAAAAATTATAGCCTTATTTATAACGTAACTTCCAGCTCCACTCAACTCATCAGCGTCAACAGAGTTTGTTCAGAAAGGTATTCACGTCAGTGATTTAGTACACGTGCATTTCCGTTTGATATATGCTCTTTCTTAATTATACGTCTTACTAGTAAGCGAGTACTGCTCGCTACTCTCATTCACGGTCCGCCTGGGTTCGTATCACTACATTACCAATTATTCTACTGCCCAGCAATAGGGTGCAAGCGCCACTCCGTTCCGGTCTGAAGAGTGATGTCGTCAGCCTAACTATGGAGCATTGAAATAGACCAACTTATAATTTTGACTGACGAGTGCAGCAGAGCGAGCTCAAAAAGCTCGAGTAAGCTTAAAACAGTTTATAAACTGCAATGCCTAAAACATGACGTCGAATCTTCTCGACACCTTACTATCTAAGAAAAAAAGCTAATTACTATTATCTATAATCTGGCATCAGTTAAAATTTTGCTGTGTAGAAAATAGAAAGCACATTTGTTAGTCCGTCTTAATTATGAGGCACTATGACGCGATCGTACGCTTGGTGCACATGATGGCAACGATAGCACTAAACAGTATCTTTACACATGTCGCGATCACGCCAGATGTCTTCCCCGTCTCGGGGCAAGGAGTCCTAGCGGAGCGCCACAATCAATCAACCCCGAAAGACATTTGTAAAGGCCACTCGGCGATTTGTCCGAATGAAAAATTAATTTCGCCGATGATTAATATAATGGCGCGCAATAAAACGGTAATTGCTGTTTCGAAGTTTTTACATCTTCCTCTCCTGTCTGAATTAATTTGTTTACTTTGCGGAACGCGCGGAAGGAAGTTTGCGTTGTGTCGTTAATTTATTAACCGGCAGAATTTTAGTGCATGCTCGCGAAGGTCGTGTATTTGTTTAGCATGTTTCTTACGTAATATTTGCATTTTGTGGATGAGAGCTTACGAAACGGATTTTATATATTGTATATGTACAAGTTATAAGTATTTAAACACATTAATGACCGTTTGGCGCAGTTGCTATTGGCTTCGGCGTTGCAGGTCGTGGTTTCGATTCCCACCCGGGACAAATATTTGTATGAATTACAGATAATTGTTCCGGATCTCGTCGTTTGTATGTGTGAAATTTATGTATGTAATACGCCCTTGTAACACAAGATATTTCTACGTATGTTACAATAGAGTTACGTTTGTTTATAAAAAAAGTTGTACGATGGTTTGGGCCGAGATCTTCGTTGCTCTCCTTTGGTGTCAAGGTGTTCTTGACGAAATTCCTCATAAGCAGAAGCAGCCTTGTCTATGGTATCTCGCCAAACAAATCTGCTTTCAGCCAGCTTCTTCCAGTCGCCGCTCGCAATGCCGCAAGCATATAGATATCGCTCGATAACATATTTGTAGCGCAGCGGGATGTTTATAATTCATCAAACGCATTTAAAAAAGTAAAAGTCTAACGTTTATCTTACCCGAAGGCTGAATAATGATTTCAATACATTAAACTCGCCAGGCAATAAGTCTCTGAATTATTTATCATTGAGATCTTTTTCGACAATATTGCTCTGTTAAACTTGCTCTGCTTCTGAAAACAGGTGACCTCTTTCCGTGAACTGATGCACTGCGCCAACTGAATTACTTATGTATACGTACTAGCTTTGCACTCGACTCCGCTCGTGTGGATAAGACATCGGATTATTACTTCCTTATTGCGAAATGGAATTTGAAATTATCAAACGGGTTTAACGTTCATAACTCAAACTCAAACGCAAACTTAAAATATTTTATTCAAATAGACTTTTTGACACATCAAAATTGGTCAGTCAGTCAGTGTGTCAAAAGCTACCACCAGTTCGCAGCAGTTTCCTGATGAGAAGAACTGGCAAACTCAACAGTTGCTCTTTTCAAAATGCCATTGTTTTCATCAGTCTGCGTTACAAAGGTATAATCATTCAGCTGAGCATCAACGTCATTTTGAAATTTAACAGGACTTCTACAATTGAAACGGTTAATCTTTACTATGTTCCGATTTGAAGGGCAATTTTTATAGTGAAATTTATGATATACATATATAAATTTAAGATATGATATACATATATATCCTGAAGCGTAGTGCGATACCAAATAAAACTGATACTTTGTTCAAACACACGTACATCTTTTTTAGTTTACTAATCGCGTAGCTAAAATAAATTACATGTGGTGTCGGCGACCATTAGATGTCTAGTATTCTTTGAAAATAATGTGGTCAATGAATTAGGAGCAAGTTTTGTAACACGGAGACCAACGTTCCGAAACCGAAAAGTCATCACAAGAAACTATCCATAAGATAATAATCTAGTTAATAAACAAGTCCTAGTAACATCAAATATAATTAGCTCTATTTATTATTTCGTAAATATACCGTGTAAAGAAGTTTTATTTCTACTATTTCTACATAATAAAGATGGACGTACTGCCAGACAATCAGACAATATATTAGATATCTGACAGAGGGATTTGACGATTTAAAATATCTATATACTTTAAGGTTTGGCAGAGTGCCTTTACAATCAAGCTTTTATATAAGATAATAAATGGGACGAGCAGTATTTTGACCTATAACAATTGCTCCACTAATCCGTTACAATTTTAACAAACCATCAGTTTTCTTTCTAATAAGATGGATGAGGCGTATCTTCTGAAGTAGATAATAATGAAATTTAATCGACAGATTAAGATTTAAATAACGGTTTTAACGGTGTCAGAGCCACGCAGCAGCTTCCGCTGCTGAATGGGCCGGTTCGAACCGTATAAGTACCAAGACCTCACAGAAAACCAGCGTAAAGTGGAAGTGTTTGAGCTTCCGCGTTTCATCGGGTGAGTGAGGTAGCCGGTCCATCCACATTCCCTTCTCCTCCCCCTCCCATTCCCTACCACTTTTTTCTCTCCCTTCCCCTATTCCAAAAAAATCCTACTATAAAGGCTGGCAACGCACATGCAAATGATGTTTCGAATGTCCATGGGCAGCGATTATCGCTTACCGTCAGGCGAGCCGCTTGCTCGTTTACCGCCTACCCCCATAAAAATTCCAAATATCTCTAGGTGGTATTTGAAAAGCATAAAATGAACAACATTTCCAAATAGACACTATCATTTTACAATACCCGGGATTAATCGTATGTCCCTGCTCCTCTCTTGCATAACGCACGAGACACGTCCAAACTCGCTTGCGGACTCGGTGCTTCTCTTGATACAAACTTACAATGTATCAAATACTCCATGTATACTAAATTTATTAAAGCCCTGTACTATATTACAATGTAACATTCGCAGTCGGTTATATTAGTATCTAATAATCATAAACTTCATGTGATTAAATTGGAATTTACTATTTACTAGTCAAAATAAAAAGCCATGATGCTGATTCGAATTAAACGTGGTTTAAGTTATCCGGTACCTCTCGGTCCACCACCTCGATTAATCAGGGCTATACTGTATTTGAACAACGAGTAAAAAGGAAACTTTATTTGGTTATTTTAGAATTTAATTGTTTAGGAGCATTTGGGAATGGAAATACATCGTCTTATATCTGCGTTTATAATACCCTGTGACTCTATGATCGTAAGCAAGAGAGTCGCTTATCATTAAGAGATCGACTTCTCTTAATTAAGGTAAAAAAAGGCAAAAATCACAACCATTATCATTCCTTTTCTACCTTAAAAGACGAAACAAAACACACTACTTCCTGGTATTTTTACCCTGTAACTTTTGTAACCCATTTAGAAAAATCAGATAATTGTTCCGGATCTGGGCGTTTGTTCGTGTGAAATTTATGTATGTAAAAAAACCCTTGTAACACAAGATATTTCTATCTTACAATGAGGGCAGCGTTTTTTTAAAGATAAAGATATAAGATATTGCAATTAAAGTTATAACTTTGTTAAATAAATCTCATTTCATCATCACAGAAAGATTTCCCGTTACCATAGTAACAAGAATAACTAAAGAACTGTCAAATGATAAATAATTCCTTACAAATATTTAATATTCATACGTATCACGAATTATACGTCAATGTTATTTGACATTCTGTCGGCATTATCTAGAGACATTCACTTGTGTTAACTGTCAATCAACTTTTTTGTTACCAGTACCAGTTATAAGCAATTGTGTCTGAACTCAGCAATGAGTTATTGTTATTAACATATATCGTCTATGATAAAAACAAAAGAGATGCCAATTTCCTTATCAAACTTTATCGATATTGCAACAGTGTTTAGATATTAAAAAAAACAATTATTATTAACTTTACAATCCTCCCGACTCAATTACTGTAGAATTAAACATAAACACAGGTCATAATACATTAAAAATAGATTGAATTATCTGAGAATAATCAAAAAAATAATTAGACAAACGCGTAATATAAACAGTATTTATAATTAGGCTGACGATTATGTCTATCTAGTCTCAGAGTGATATCGCACTAACCCACTTTCGACTACACTGAGTGTTGAATTGTAATAAGTTGAACAAGGAACTTTTGATAAAAAATATGACATTACATTAATTAAACTAACGATACAATGAACACTAAAATTAATTTAATATGGCATAATAATTAGTTCCTATGACGTAATTGCTAAAAAACCTATTTAAGCGCTACCAGGTGGCCATATGTTTATGTTTAAGGAGGATCCGCCTAGTCTATCACTGCATTCTACAAAGTGCAATATATCCAGAGAAATTACTAGGCCTATAAATAGTCTGTCTTTTTTATGGAGTAGGCTGACAAACGAGCAAACGGCTCACCTGATGGTAAGCGATCACCGCCGCCCATGGACATTTGCAACATCAAAGAACTTGCAAATGCGTGGCTAGCCTTTAAGAGGGGGGGAGATATTTAAAGAAGGAGAAATAATGAGAGGGAAGGAGTAAGAAGAAGGAGAGAGAAAACGGAAGGGGAAGTAGGAGATGGATGCAGAGATAAAGAGAGTAGTGAGAGAGGGAGAAAGGAACGAAGGGGTGGGCTGCCGGCCACCTCGGCAAAACGCGGAAGATCAAACACATCCACTTTAAGCAAATTTTCTGTGAGGTCGTGGTACTTATCCGCTTCGAGCTAGCCCATTCAGCAGCAGCGGAAGCCTGCCACCATAACTTTCATGTAACCCTCCGTTCAGATGTACACAAATTTCGATTAACCTGACGCAAACAATTTTGCATCGAGACGATAAACAAACACCGCGTCAGACAAAACAAAACAATCGATCCTTGCGCGAGAACCGAACTTATAATGCAACGAGTCGCTTTAAAATCCGCAAACTTCAACCACGTACGCTAACACGGCGTAAATAAAGTTGCAGAAGTTGCCGACGGAAGGAATTCGAGTTGCGGAGGAAAGTCGTTGCACTTGTCAACAATCTTGAACGCGCAATTTCTTTTATTCGCCCGCCACTGAATAAGATAAGCGGGGAAAGTAAAGTTAAACAGGGAAGGAACGAGGAAAACCGAATTGGAAGTTCAACATTGGGCCTAAAGGGTTCACCACAATACACAGATATATTCCGATATTTTTATTGTTTTCTCTATTCTATTTTTGTCTAAGTGTTGATTAATACCAATTATTGTACATCTTCCCTAACAATGAAGTGGAAATATTCCGGCCTTTAATAAACACTATGTTTTTGTCCGCGATTTTGCAAACGTAAATTGTGTACTTCTTTTAATCTCCAGTTTTCAGGAATAAAGAGTAGCCTATGTCTTCGTATTACAATTATTCTTCTACTTCTTCTATATACTTCAACGTGGGTTTTGTAAATACAATATACTACTACTTACTAATATGACGGATATTTATAAATATAAGCAACAACTGCTCAATCAAATCAATACAAAATATTCAAGTAGACCTTCACAAGCACTTTTGAAAAGGCCAATACAGTTACATGTTATATTATTATTCGATGTCATCATATCATAAAACCTTTAAGATTTCCTAGTGACATGTTTTTTAATTTAAATTAATTTAATAAATCGATTGCCCATTACAACAAATATCGCATAGTATTTTGAACTGCGCATCTTCATAACTAGTTGGTTCTACGCTGCGCTTTCTACCTAGGATCTGAGATGGTATATCTCTATAAACACTAATTTACACAAATTTGCGCAAATATTAATTATGCATCACTGTGTTTTAACTGTAAAATAACTGACAATGAAGTGATGCTACTCGAAGACTTCGCAAACGAATCCTAACAATTTTGTTACAATAATAACATAACATCATGGGACATATCACATTGCCATCTGATCCCAAACTAAGCAGAGCCTTTTCTACGGTAACCAGACAACTGACATAAATACTTAAATGCTTTTAAATACATAGTTATATAGATAATTAACACCCAGACACAGAACAAAGACCTCATCAACGCACAAACATTTTGTTCTGGGTGGGAATCGAACCCATGACCTTTTTTTGCAGTTAGACGCACTAACCACTACACCAGTCTATGCATAAACTTTACATATCCTAAATACAGTGCGGATTAAAGAACCAAACCGCAGCCGCAACCGGTGGGTAAAGCTAGTCTGTTATAAGATGAACCTTAATATTAAGGACGTGACACCTGTCGATCGTCAGTAACTTCATCACATTAAACCGAGACCCAGAACTTTAAACATTAAACTGTCGTTAGAATCCCTGGAGTCCATGATACAGTTGGGAATTGATCTTGAATAGATAGGAGCGTTTTAAATTAAACTTCTTGAATGTTTAACAGCGTTAAGTTTCCAGACGAAAGTTCTCTAGCGATCACAACACAACACTCCTAAAATAAATGTTTCACAGTTTTGCTAATATGTCATATAGTTGAACATCCATACCTACGTTGCTACATAGACTTTAAATATTCGTCCACAATCAAGATCGTAATACAAAAAGTTACGGTGGTAGAGCCACGCAGCTGCTCCCGCTGCTGAATGGGCCGGCTCGAACCGGATAAGTACCACGATCTCACAAAAAATCGGCGTAAAGTGGAAGTAACCGACTTCAAAAGAGGAATAGAAGGTTCTCAATTCAACTATATTTTTTTATGTTTGTACCTCAGAACTTTCGGTTGGGTGAACAGATTTTGATGATTCTTTTTGGTAATGTATATTAGGTTAGATTTTTTTTTTGATAAAAAAGAGCCAAAGAAATCTAGCAATTGAAACTGCAAGCAAAACCAACAAATATAAATTCGTGAAAATTTTAATATTAGTAGAGAAAAAATAGCAAGTTTCCAGCTTTTGAAACCTCACTCAGTTTTCTCTTGAATCAGAAAACAAAAAACTTTACTAGCGCAGGTAACCTACGAAGTAACTACGTTAAAAAGATTTTATCATCATCATCATCATCAGCCAAAAGGCATCCACTGCTGGACATAGGCCTTCCCGAAGGGTTAAAAAAAGATTTTAGCACTGGCCAAATTGAAAAACGCACTACTGCAACTGCACTAGAAATTCAGTTAGTTCAAAAACGTGCACTGGAAATTCAGTTAGTTCATCAGGAAGGCTCCAGCGAAACAGGAAGGAGTGCGACGCATTAAAAAGCCATTAGCACCAGCATCGATATATTAAGAGAGCGTGCGGTAGTAGCGGGTACCCCGATGGGATATTGCACAGTTGCACGCGTCGCAAACACAAAGGCACCTATTGTCGGCGCACAGTACAGCGGTTATGTGTTAGAGGCTTTGTGTTATCTTGTGAACAGATTTCGGCCCGCTCACCGCCCCGCGCCTTATTCCTTGAGGAGCTAGTGAACACGCTACGTGCGAAATTGTTAGACTAAAAGTGCATGGATCTGGAACGGGATATTTCTAGCTAATTATTATCTATATTTGAATAACTGGTTGCTATCAGAATATCTTTGTTTCAACATAAAATCCTAAATTACATAAAGATATCATGACTCCTTTTTTTAAATACAAACACAATATATAACTTGACTGGCCCGTTGGTTAAGTGGTTAGTGCTCCTGACTGCACATCCAAAGGTCGTGAGTTCGATTCAGACCCGGGATAAAATATTTGTGCGATGAGCAGAGGTATTTGTTATGTGTTTGGATGGTAATTATGTATGTAAGTAAGTATTTAAAAATATATAACTAAGTATATCAGTTGTCTGGTTACCATAGTACAGGCTCTGCCTAGTTTGGGATTGGATGGCAATGTGTAAGATGTCCCATGATATTATTATTTTTTTTTGTTTTAATTCTGTACATAACACTGTAAGTGTTTATGTAGTTTTGGTAACTGATATCATATATCACAGTACAGAATATAGAAGAGAATACTTAAAGAATACTGAAAGGTAATTGAATATTTTGCTTTATTTATCAAGTCAAAACGCCTAGCCTAAATGTGCCTTACGGCTAAAGCCGGCTAAAATAAATTTTATAAGCACTTTTTAAAATCATCGTTATTAAGATTTAACGACTTGTTGTTTTTGACCGGCTTTTCATATCTATAAATTGTAATAACAACACAAAAATTCAGATCGTACAACAGTCGCAATTATCGCTAATTCGAAACTTCGACGTCGGACGAAATTCAATCCGATGCGACATTCGAGCCTTTGACGACATCCGAAAAATTGGAGCTACGGGAGACAAAGGCCTACGTGGGATTCGACGAGTCGGCGAGATTAAGGAAATACACGAAAGCCGCCGACAATTGCCACGCTATGGCGATACAAGTTTCTCGTTTCCTCCGTTAAAAAGTTATCGATTCGCGCAATGATATTTGGCGATGAGAGAAAGATAATATTTACCGTCGCAAAGGTACTTGGCGAATTTTCGTTTGAGATGCCACGCTCTTACAGAAGAATGAACGAAAAAAGTTATTAATATAAAGAAGTGAAAAAATCTGAAGCTCGGAATATTGCATTTTAGTTTTGTTTAACCATTAATTATACATATTGATTCTTTACCCCTCCGTCTAAATAGAGTCAATTCAATCTAGCAATTTTCTATCAAATCTAAACGTAGTGAAGTTTATAAAGAATATATTTAAGAACAAAGCTTACATTTGCATAAAGGAAAGTAACAGCCTATACATATAACCCACTGCTGGGCACAGGCCTCCTCTATACAGAGGTTATAAGGGCACAGACCGCCACGC
>DWHQ01001941.1:0-10053 GCA_018247955.1 Eurytides marcellus marcellus | reverse complement strand
TAGTGGTTAATGCTCCTGACTGCAAAGCCAAAGGTAGTGGGTTCGATTCCCACCCAGAACAAATATTTGTGCGATGAGTAGATGTGTTTGTTCTGTGTCTGGGTGTTAATTATCTATATAAGTATGTATTTAAAATATATAAGTATGTATGTCAGTTGTCTGGGTACCATAGTACAGGGTCTGCCTAGTTTGGAATCAGATGGCATTGTGTGACATGTCCCATGGTATTATTATAACGCTGGGTAAAGGAACAAAGAAACACACCAAAAAAAAACACATTTAAAAGTTATAAACTGATAGTAATTCTGTGGTCTTTATTTAAATATATTTACTGAAATAGGCCTTCACAAGCACTTTTGAATCGTCATTTTTACATCTCAGTTAGTGAGATAGCCGCCACCGGCTCGGAATGTAGTTCTGCTGAGAAGAGCAGGCGAGAAACTCAACAGTTCCTCTTTTAAAATACCTCCATATCTACACTATCGCTATCCCACATACAAGTCAATCAACAAAATTCCATGCATTTTGGATTATTAATTGTTGATATAAGAAGGTTAAACATCTGTATGTGCGGAACCATGAATGCAAAGTGATGTTTTTCTAAGATGCATATATTAAATGAAAATTTAACGTAAAATTATTAAGTTGATGTTAAAAAATTATTGATTGGTTTTCTTACAGAAATAAAATGGCGAGATGAGCAAGTGCTCTCGTCCTTTTATTTCATCATTCACCACAGAAGGTGCTTGGCCCTGCGCTGCGTTTGTGTTCCAGAGATTTAAGTTATTGTAACTCTATGCCCTGTAAATACGATGGCCTTTGCCCTTCAAACCGGAACAATATAAAGTTTTCACATTACTGCTTGGCAACAAAATAACTGGCAATGGCAGATGGAATACGTATAATAGTTGGATCTTAGAGGAATGGACTGTCAAGTTTTAAAGGCTTACAGAATGAAACCATATGCTAAAACAGCATGGCCGCTAAAGCGTATTGTTCACTCAAAATGAAACGATACGTAAAGATAAAAAAGGACAAGTTGTAACACCGTCGCATATGGGCGTACGTGCGAATGCCGAAATGTCAGCATATTGTAATGGAAACTACAGTCGTGGTCTAATGGATAAGCAGAGGGATTTATGGATAACGAAATACACTTTAAAAATGAGAAAATAACGTATGCAGACATGTAATTTTCTTTTATATTTAAGATAATTTAAAGTCGAATTAGTTTTTACAGTTTTACTATTTTCGACTTTGAATACGAAATATAGGAAATTCCAGTCAGTTACGAGTCATTATATGTACAAATAAAGAAAGACATATACACACACCCCCTCCCACCTCCCAATTGCTGCCTCTCAAGGTGGGCCCTTTAAGGTTGAAATTTTTGGAACGTATTTGCAGAAGTTATCGTTTTCCATCAGGAGAGCCGCTTGCTAGTTTGCCCACCTACTCCATAAAAAAATAATCATTGAAACGTTTTGATCTTACGAATGTACTCTAGAATTCAAAATTAGCATACTTGTTCTTGTTCTTGTTGAAACAAACGATGCCCCTATTTTATGATAGAAATATCTTGTATTATAAGGGCGTTTTACATAAATAAATTTCACACGGACAAACGCCCAGATCCGAAACAATCATCTGTAGTTCGTACAAATGTTTGTCCCGGGTGGGAATGGAACCACGACCTACGACGCCGTAGCCAACAGCTTAGCATCTGCGCCAAACGGTCATCACTACATATACTAAATTTCCGCTAGTCACCTATGACTTGAGTTGACGTCGCGGTACCGGTAGAACAATGGCCTGCACGGCGTGACTACAAGGCGTGACTGGCTGTGCCTCCCATGACTGTTGTTTACGTGGAGTGCGATATGACTCCGCGGGCCATACAAAAGTACAAACCACCATAGGGTTGTCAACCCTTTAAAACTGTTTAAGCATAACGCTCCGTAATAAGTGAAAACGTTTATCAGAAAGTGATATTTTGTTAAACTAACAGTACATACCTATATGGAATTCTGATTTTGTCAGCAAGATTTTGCACTATGGTGGCTACATCTACAATTACGTCGATGCCATCCACTTATGTTTCATTTAAAATTTCTATATGCCATTCAAATATCAGTTTCTTATAAAAGTGAATTGTAAAAAGTTTTATTATAAGACATAATAATTCATCTGTTTTAATCTTGAGTGGACCCTAAATTGTATGTTTTGCATTAAGTGACAACCCTAAATTCAGTATGCATATGAATGGTGATTCTATATTTGGACTAATGCAGCTAACTGAAAAGCAATGTGTTTGGATTCACTATTGGAACGGAAAACGGCGTATAACCGTTATTCGCTGAATTAATGCGCACTCAAATTGTGCGGCGTTAATGAGGAATCAAAGTAAAGCATTGTTCTTTCAATTGCACCAATAAATTCCCAGAAGTGCTCGTTTAAAGAGAAGAAATTTGAAATTGAGACCTACACATTATATGAATGGGGCGATTATAAATTCTTTATAGAAATCTGCAGCAAACACGAGGATATATTTAAATAGCCACATACCATCGTTTTAATCTAGATGGTCGACAATCTACCACCGTGAGTTTTTCACCACTTTTTGACATTGTTCATGTAAATTGTAGAATTAATTGTCGCCAGCGGCATTTTCGATACGACTTAGGGTCATTCAAGAAGTGTCTACTTCTAAGGCCGGCAACGCATTTGCAAGTCTTTTGATGTTAAAAATGTCCATGGTCAGTATCATCCAGCAGTTACCACCAGGTAAGCATCGGCATCAGCCACTTGATTTTTTGTTTCCTACTACATAAAATAAATAAATAAATGTACGTTTATAATTCCTATTATACAAGAGATATACTATCAGAATGAATTTTTTTAACTGAATACTGTTTAGATCACGAACAACTATTACAACTGATGCTATTTGAACAATTTCAAAAATAAAAAGATTTCATTTAGTATTCTTAACATCTTAGTCGCTATGTTTTTTTCTATAACTTATCTATATCCTTACTTCGTTGTCCTCAAAACGACTTCTTATTTTATAAAATGACAATGACTCGTTATTTGTTAGATAAATTAGACGATGTAGATTTTATTTTAATGGCCTTTTCTGTATGACAGACAAGTTAATACTTTGGTCGAGTAAATATATTAGTTTCGTGTTACTAGGGCGAGAGTTACTCCAGGAGTAATTTTAAAGTCGGTTTTAAATAACAAGCAATAATGGATAGATGATTGTTGTTGAATCAAGACGTTCAAATTAAATGCGGGCTTGTTCGTTTTAATGTGTCGCGGTAAGCCCCGAGCTTCGGCCGCTTTGTCACTGAGCTGGTTGTCCAATATGTGTTCGCAATGTACGTTGGTTGTGTAGTAACTGGCCGGACCAAACTTTCTAAATGAGAAATGAAGCCAAAATTTCGTGGAAATGTAGAATTAATAAAAGGATTTTTTCAGGGGATAAAGTTACGAGCAATTCGTGGGCCTGATGGAAAGCGACACCTCTATCTTTAAAAGCACAGTAACAATGCCCTTCCAGCTGATAAGACTACACAATAGTTCTTACACAATACTGCTTGTCTGTAGAAAAATACCAAATTAATACCCTATACGAACTGTGTGAAGGAAGTGGTAGGACACTGACAGAACAAATACTTTTACACATTCAAATTTACGTACATAAATATAAATCCATCATAATCCGTTAGATGGCACTGCTTGTATCACCGATGGAAACTGGTAAGAATACTATATTATACCTGTTTAGAATATATAGTGTAAATTTTTTTTTATAAAACTACTTACTTCTTAGAAATAAAAGCTCAGGTAAAATGGCATTTCGCTGATTTGTTTGGTTGCAAATAAATTTTCAAGCTTAATGTGATAGTAAACTAGTGTCGTAGGTAAATATGTAGTGTAGTAGTAGTAGTAGTAATTAAATATTTATTTCAGCCAATATATATTCAGCTATTTTTTATCTTAATTATATGACTAACTTGTTAAAAAACAAACAGGTGATTCTAATGACATATGGATAGTGTTAAAGTGTAGTAGCCTATGAATAGACATTTAAGTGAAGTAACATTTATATAATTAGTTTATTTCAAGCAAATTGTGGAATTAATTGTCACTTCCGGTATTTCCAGACCGATTTGGCTTACAGTCCTTCAAGAAGAAACTCTATTCCCACCTTAAAGGCCGGCAATGCGTATATAAGTCCTTTAATGTTGCGAATGCCCATGAGCAACGGTGATCGCATAGTATTAGGTGAGCCGCTTGCTCGTTTGTCTCTTACTCTATAAAAAAGACAAGCAAGAAACTGAGAAAGGATGGCCAGAATCTATCAACAAAAAGGGTGCATAATAAAGTAATAAGAGCATACACATGATGAGTAATGTATTATCGCTTGCCTTTGAAAATATTATCTGTTTTTTTCTGATTGCTAACTTGCCACAAATAATATTTAAAAAAAAACTCCTTTTCTGCCTCAAAGGCAATTAGGCGGGAGCAGTCAATTTCGACGTCAGAACTGAAACGGACGTTAAAAGCCCCGCGGCAGACGCACCTTCGGGTTCCCAGGAGCGTGAGTGAATCACAAGGCACCGCGTGACTAGCTTATAAAAGATGAACGTAATCGCACGAGTCCTTTGTCTTTACCATTGGCATGATTGAGGTTTGAATCGGTACAGTCAACGACGTGGTTAACCGTGCACTCGTTTGCCATGCTTCGAGGCTTTTGAATTATGTATTACGACCCAGCTGTTATATGTATGTTCGTTTCGTTGTAAACTTTTAACATTCCTATTATCAGACATGCACTGATTAGAGTTCACAGGTTCGATTATCACTAAGTGGCTTTATCAACTTATTTCCTCATATGTGTTGGAGAGTTTTTGCTTTGTTATCTTTAAGATTTATCTAGTTTTTATTACAATGCTTAGTTCTAGAAAACGGAAACATAATAGGCCTGTGAACCGCCATCAACGCCTTAATTGTTTTTACAAAAGAAAACCATAAGTAGGAATTAATGATCGTTTACCCTAAAAAGGAAAACAATAGGAAATTTTAGAATCAGACCAAATTGGGCTTTCGTTACATCTTTTGTACCATAAAAAATACTCGACGACGAAGAACGAAACATGAAAATTACCCTTTTACTAAACTTGGAGTCTAATTTTTACGTTTACGGCTTAACTTTTGTATTTCGCGATATATTTCGTCTTTATTTTTTTTTCTAAAGAAAACTGACAGACCAAGTTAGATCAAGTTAGGAGTTTAATTAAAGTTATAGGCTTCGTTGGTGGCAGTTCAAGGGGAAAGAATTTTATCAAATTTTTAAACGAATTCTTTCTGAAAATTCTTTGAGTACTTTTGTTTTAAGTGCTGCCCCACATAGATAATATTTGAGCATTGATTAATTTCTATTTTCAAGGATAAGTATAACACAGATTTTGAGAAGAACAACAAGAGTAAGAACAAGAAATTAAAAAATCTCCATATTTAATAAAATTTTATAACCTTATTCTATTTAAATTTTTTTGATTGTTTGATATTATTATTTATAGTCTCGAATATTCTGTAGTTGTATATTTTTCTATAATCGAATAATCGAAGATAATACGAAAGATTCTTGTTACCTCGTTCCTATAAATATATATATCTAATTTGTAAACAGTACTAGATCGGAATTCCAACCTTCATCTTCCTCAAATAACGGAGTTCAAAAAATAAATATACGTAGCATTTACTCGTAGTTATTTACAAATGTACTAAAGCCACATTTCGACTTTTCTGATTTTGTCTGAGGGGACAATTTATCTCCGAAGCTGAGTCACTTTTCTTAAAACATTGGCTTTCAAACTAAAACGGAATTATTGAAACATAACTGATCTGCCCTTCAATAACCAATAATTGTGGATTTTGCCAAAAAGTCTTGCTATTTAAAAAACTTATGAAGCAATATATGCGATATGTTGTTGATCCACTTCGATAGAAATACTTCGTGCGAATTGAAAAGTTTTAAAATAAAAATCCGGCTAAGACGTTCCTGCGGCGCTCGGTCGTGACTAAGCCTAGTTAAGATTCGAATCTCGTACCCGGCTCCGAGCGTTCATACTAAATACGTCCCATTTAGGACACGGCCGGCCAGATAACCGTCAGTTAAACGCTGGCGTTTTGTTTTATCATTGTTAACGAGCGGGCTCTTATCGAGTACGCTTTCTGTTAACAACAGAAACTTTCGCCAAGTTACATTCCATTAGCGTGTCGACTGTATGATAGTGTAGATTTGTTAAAGGAGTTCGCTTTAAAAGACCTTTGATTAGAAAAATAAATTATATTGGATGTTTGCGGTTTTGCCAATTCATTTAAAATATTTCCAATTATTTCCCGATACAGGTAAGCCTTTAGCAATTACTTAAAAAAAAAAGTATTACAAAGGGCAGACTTAATGCACTTCAATAACAGTGCTCTTAGAGCATTCAGCATAGTTATTAATAGAAGTATTTAATTGTTTAAGCCTTATATACGGTTAATGTAATCTTAATAAGTATATAACAAGACTTAGAATTATATAACTTTCTTTATATTAAAAGTTTACTAATTGTAAAAAGATTTCTCTGATAGTTTCCTAAATTAAGTAAGTAACACAAAACCACAGATTATTATTTTTAATGCATCATAAATTAAATATTATGTAAATTAAAATCCCCGTGCTCCAAATGTCTATACAAGCTGCTGTTTATTAAGAGGGACAAATATAATGGAGTGGAGATAAGTTAACTTTTTCTAAAACTTTTAAGTGGTTATGTCACCGATATGGACGATAACTCCGAAAGGTAAGAAGTAATTACTAGATTAAAGCGATTTTAACTTTTTGAATTTCCCATGTTTTGAAAATTGCTTCGTTCGGTTACAAAAAAGATTCATATGCTTTTATTGGTGCCAACTTCATTATTGCTCGGGGCCATTGTAATGAATAATACATGGGAATCTTGCATCTACATACAATCATTAAGGGTAAAGACATGTTAACAAATTTACGTTTAATTTTTATAAAGATATAAAGTGACGAGACAAATAATGCGCCTGATGCAACCGCCTAGCATCAAGAGTTTTCCCCTGTTGCTGAATAGGCCGGCTCTAACCGGATAAGTACCACGATATCACGGAAAATCGGCGTGAAGTGGAAATGTTTGTACTTCCGCGTTTCATCCAGTGAGTGGCCCAACCCCTCCCTCCTTATCCAACCTCACCCTTCCTTTTCTTGCTTCCCCTCCCCCTTTTTTCCTCTTTTCCTTCCAAAAATTCTCACCTTAAAGGCGGGCAACTAAAAAAGCATGCTGCTACATATATTTTGACCGGCACAGGCTTAGACTATTTGGCTGTACTCTGTATTCATCACATTTACGTTCGTCACTGAGGACTGATGCAGTATAACTGGCAAAACAGCGATACTACTAAAGGCAGACAAAAGTGTTTGAGTGAGCGCGAACATAAATGAAATGCAAAAAGTCATTATATGACATCTCCTTTGTATGCATTTTGTAACTTACAGTAGAACATCTAGCTAATTTTATTAAAATATATTTTTTTATCATGTAAAGAAACTCTCACAGGACTTTGTCAGCTATTTAAAATAATAAGAACGTGACTTAAATGGGTTCCTATGCAATTAAACTTTTATTCTCCGAACATTTTATTTACTGCCATCAGTCGATTTTTTGTTCATATTTTTGGATTCCGGACCTTGAACAAAACTTGATATAGTGAAATATTGCCAGCATAATTATTTGCATAGAGATAATACATCTGAAATATCTGGATGAGTGCAGTGCAAGCAGGTTCTGTATGGTACTGTGTTAGCAGGCATCTCGCTTATAATCAAGCGCACGACTTAACCATCTAATCAATTTATCTCATCAAAATCTACATTTTAATTTTTATTTCATATCCCCATCTTAAATTATACGTGGACATAGGACTGACTGGCATCTGGCAAGTATTAAGATTTTCAATCAAATCAAATCAAAATATATTTATCCAAATAGGCCTTTATAAGCGCTTTTGAATCGTCATTTTTACATATTGTTCGTGAGAAAGCTATTTTCGGCTCAGAAGGCAGTTCTGTTGAGAAGAGCCCGCGAAATCTCAACAGTTGCTCTTTTAAAATTCCGTTACAATATGTTTAGCCTTTATACAATGTAATAGCTATCCCACATCAATTAAGTTCAATTAAGTCAAAGAGTCAATCAATTAAGTTCCACGCATTTTGATTTACCAGAAACTCTTGAACAGAGTAAAAAGCTTAACAAAATACTTTTAATTTTGGTTTTTAAAAGAACCAAGTTGTAGATCTTTGATATTTCTTACTACTACTTATTACTTAGTATACTACGCGTACATTAAGGCCCTAATCATGAAGGATTTTTTCACCTTTTTGGGACGAAATCGAGGTGTTACTTATTTTTATTTGATTACTTTAGCCCGATCTACGCAGAATGTAATGTAGACAGACACATATACTGTATACATATTAAATATTCAACGAGATAAAACTCCTCTCAACTTTCCACTATTGGCGACTCGATTCCGCGGTGAAATTTCCCAACTCGACATTCACCAGTCTAGCCGTTACCCGAGCGTAACTTGCATGAACTAACGACAGAATTAAATAAAGTTATCGAAGTGGTGCACATTCGGAATGCGTTCATAATTTATTAATAATATGAGAAGAGTTGAGTATATGAAGATTTAAATATATTGGAGAAGGGAAGGACACTTTTCAAGACGAATTAAGTAAAGCCAAATGAAGTTAATGAAGTAGGTTAGGTTTTTAATGATATAGGAGGTGTTGGTAACTGCGATGACGATTTAACTGATGGTCAATGATGATCACCGCCAGGAAAAATAGAGACCAATGTGTTAGCTATTGCTGAGTGGGTTTGTTTTCTTTGCTAGAGATGCCTACGCGTTAGCATCCGTAAGAAGTAAAAGACAGACATGAGATTGTCTAACATCCTTTCATACGGCAATATCATGCGAGTGTATTTTCTGACCGCCTCACAATTTTTAAGATCTATTAATTAACATTCCTTTCTATAAAAGTTGCGAAAGAAAATTTTACAGTCTTTTTTTTTTGACAAAACACGCTTAGTAAGCGTCTTATCTAACGCGAGCCGCTCGTTTGCCTTCCACTTCATCAAAAAATATTAAATTAGACAGACGGCAACTGAGAGTGCCGACATTATTGTAATAATAAAACACTCGTGGAAAAGTGGGGACAAGATTTAATTCTAAGATATATAAAAGAAACAATATTTAAGAACACAAATGATGTAGGCTTTCTCATTTTTTTTGTTCAGCAGCAAGTAAAGAGTTTTCATGTTACCTTATTTTTACAGACGACGGACATACGGATGAATGGTAAAATGTGACAAAACGAACATCGCTGATCGAAAGGAGCCTGGGGGACCATCGCAAATGAGTTAGACCTGTATTTGGAGTTTTACGTTTCACTTTGTAGCCATCGGCTACTGGAAAAAGGTCCCCGTCAGCCAAGCGCTTCGATGGAAACGGCGCGGCACGTCTCTTTGCGGCTTTACTTGAAAGCCGCTGGCCGTTAGCAATTTGGAATAGGCGCCGGAAAATGTCATCGTTTGAAAAAGCAGAACGGGAATTGTCTATGGTTTCCTTTTCCCCCCGCTTGATACGAATTTGAATCAAATGGAAATAGTCGCGTAATTTCAGTTAGATGGAATTGTAGTAGTTGGATTCAGTAAGGCAAATGGTGTAGTTGTGTCAGTTCTATTTCGTTTATCGAATATGTTTTAATCAATACTATTGAATTTGCGCAAATGTAAAAAAAATATGTGCGTTTTATTATCTTTTTACTTTGTTAAGCAAAGTCTCAGACTGGGGCCGACTTAATTTAGCCCAATTTAACCCCAAAAAAACACAAGTTTGCGCGTTTACCGCTAAAAAGAAACCCTTTGTCGTATCTCCTCTTTTCGCGGGCACTCCCCTTGCAGC
>DWHQ01001940.1:0-10056 GCA_018247955.1 Eurytides marcellus marcellus | reverse complement strand
ATGTAGAAGTCGATGATAATGTAAAAATTCCGATTTCGCTCTTCGGCTGCAACACGTCACATTTTTGAACGTGGGCGGGAATGAATTTTCGTGAAACGCATTCCGATCGATTCAGTTTTTTACGACGCAGAAGTTAATATATAAAATAGAAGAGGAACGTGCCCGATGTGCCGATGAAATTATATTGAGTTATTAACTTACAAATACCTAATTTTAAATTAAAAAAAAAGAATAAACAAGAAAAGAACTACGTTAGTTGCAGCGATTAATACCTATGCTATTTTCATGACCTAACAACTATAGATAAAACGAATACATAGTTATAAAACGATTATGGGTTATGTGTGATACTCCAATTTATTCTTTCGTGAGTTACAAGCCAAATCTTCAGATTACCGCTAATCAGCTAAGGTTTCGTTTACATGGAGCCACTTCAGACTTATCCTGACACTACTGTTATTTCTTACTAGAGCTGGTCGAAAACACGAAGTTTCGTCAAATATTTCTCTTTGGCCAACCGATCCCTTGTGAGAGGAAAGTCAAATATATCCTGGGGTGAGGCTCCTTACCGATATGTCATTCCATACCCATTAAAAACATTAGAAGTTAGTTTGAAGAGTTAAAGTAAAAGCTCGTACTTTGACCATGGTGTCCTAATCTTTCATGGTTATTTCACACAATAGCTTTACTTTGAGTAAAATATATATAAATAAAATAATGAATTATTCGGGTATCAACCATTTAAATTATCGATGGAATGTAATATTTTTTCAATAGAACCGTATACCTACTAAACTTTCAATGGAACTTGTATATTTTGGAGATTTAATATAAAATTCCGTTTAAAAACTGGTATCAGAATACTTTCGGTTAAGTAAACAAGTAAAAATTGACTTAATAGTTTTTGCAGAGGTTTTTCTTTTCTTCAGTGACTTGTTTAAGAAAGGGTAATACTGGCTTTTACTGCTTCGTCAAATGGACGTCATCGGAGGTCGTGTATGTACCAGCCTCTTTTACCAATAACTTGATCGAACACGTCACCGTCGCTCGAAGTAAAACCGACCGGAATCGCGCGCCGTCGCGAGAATTTTAAGAGGACAATTACGAGCGCGTTTGATCTGAATTTTACGAGGGCTCACGCGATAAAATTGTTTACATTGGAGCGGACGCTGCGGCCTGTCGTCTTGCGGACTGTCATAACTGGAACATACGTAATGCTGGGAGATAAAAATAGTGAGATTTTGCTGTTGGTAAGTGAGCTGGTAGCCCCTCTTTCCGCCTTTGATGTCTTCACTGTTTTTATGAGAGAGGCTTCTATCAGCTGCAACAGCGTGAATTGAAACACTGGACAGATTGGAACGCAAAGCCGAAGGTCGTGGGTTCGATCGGAGAATGACATTTATCATTAAGTAATAATTTAATTTATAATAATACTGTGAAAATATTATTTCGCAGTATTACTATAGAATGTTAAATAGTTATTAATAATGTATGTACATTCAGGTCGTCTATGATCCTTATCGTCTATGAATTTTTATTGGCGTGTGCTTTTTGCAGTTCAATTTCCAAAATGTTCGACTGTGAAGCAAAACAATAAAATCAGACATACACATGCGTATTGAGAAATAATTATTAAAAAATGACTTTGAGTGAAATTGTTTATTTAGTTTTTTAGCATTTTTCTTATACGATAATGTATGAACTAAACTATTCACGTACACACATATGTGTAATGTAATGTGCATGATATTTATACACTTAATTTCATATAAGTAACTGTCTGCGTATTATTTGAAAATAAAAATATCGTTCCTGACGAAATCTTAAAGATATGTAACGCGCCCAGTTAACATTTTAATAATATAATTGAAAATATTAATTGACTACCCATTTTTCGCTAGTATATAGTTGCTAAGGTCTTGGCTTCGATGTCACAGATCGTGAGTTCGATTCCACAAATATTTGTATGAACAACAGATAATTGTTACGGATCTAGGCGTAAATATGAAAACGACAATATGAAATAATATCTATAATTATTCGTATTTATTGTATTTTTGTCTTTATTGTTGGAGATATTTTTGAATGATACACGTACAAAGAATTAGACCACATTACTGTCTTCCGGTGAAATGGAAATATTGTGATACTTTCAGACGGACTCTAGCAAACAGAAAAACAAAATGTAATATGCCACCACGGCTGTCAATAATACGTTGAAAAAGTTTCCAAAAGCCTTAAAGTCTTTTATCACTGACGGGGTAAACAGACATAGGTAATCCCGTCCATTTTTCTTGGTGAAAGCACTAATGCTGGGGACTTTTTCTTGCCTATTACTTTACGAACTCGACAGCTGGTTTGTACGACATTGGACAACCGATTTGGCCAACGAACGAGGCTTATTGCTCGCAATTTAAATATAAACCGATCGAACTCTAACTTTTTTTTAATATGAGGATTCTTTTGTTTAGTTCTACTGGTCTACTCATACTATTAACTGGCAGTGTTATGGCAGTGTAGTCCAAAAATTATTACTCTATCGCTAATCGGTAATGTGTGCATAAAGGTGTCCGGTTTAAAGGACCAGTGAGCAATTTTGAACCCGTGTAGCCAAAAATACACGCTAATGTTTCTAATAAACACTGACTTATTAATCGTTCTAAATCTAATCTTTCCCTTTTTGAGGATCTTTTCCAGGATAAATAGTGGACTATGTTACTCACTGTTTCGGAAACTACATCTATGTTAAATGTTATGACTTAATGTATTTATTTATGTAAGTATAAATGTAGTTCTGCTATAGCTTTTTATATAACCGTATATTTACTTATTTATAGGTAAATAAGATATGTTTATATATCTTATTTTATTTATACAAAAGATTGGTAGATAATGCCATCGGCATTTAGTCCGTCTGTATACTAACCTGTGCATAAAGATTAAATAACACAGACAACTTATTTTGACTGACGTTGATGCTTTTAGCCTATGTAGCTCTATAAAGCTTCATCGGATCACCAAATTCCTGGAAATGCTAGTTTCCAAGAATTGGATAGACCCCACGTCCTGCGGGGTCACGCATGAGGACATGCGTGTTATGCCAAAACGTCATAAACGTGTTTTTATGCTCTTCGACAGCGTTTTCTAGTGATGGAAATCGTTGACCGCGTTATTGGTTCTTAATCTTTTGGAACAGAATAAAATCACAAGGTGTCAGGTCAGGACTGTATGCTGGATGGCTCATAAGTTCTACGTTTTTCACCTTCAAAAAGTCAGTCAAGATAAGATAAGACGTTTATGAGGTCAACACGGAGGAGCGGCACAAATGTTTTCAAAATTGGATTAATCGTATGAAAAAGTGCATTTGCGCAAAGGGAGAATATTTTGAGAAACAATAAATTCATTTTTGACCTTTAATAGTATTTTTTTTTCATTCCGGAAAATTTTTAGTGCCCCCCATGTAGTAACTTTACCAAGACGAATACAGTGAAAAAGTTATTTGGTAATTAGTAAACGTTTAGAAAGCGAAACCTTGTAACAGTATTGAAGTAGAAATTAGACGAAAATGAAATTGTATATTGGCATTTAGTTAGGAGTAACTTACGAATAATCCTTTAATCCTAATGCACCAATCCATCAACTTATTCTGAGCATAGTGGAGGATTAATCGGAGAAATTTGCCAGTTTGGAAGTAATGATAAATACTAATCAAGATAAAAGATGTCTATTATCTGAAGTACAAAGCTAAAAAATATTGAGTTAAGTTACTTTCTTTACCCTGGATTATTATTTCACATTATTGCAATTGGAATATATGCCGAGAACATGGCAGATAGGTACTTAAGTACTCATCTCTTCTCGGCGTAAGAAACTCAGAAAAATGTACTATTAAGAAAAGAAAATAATTAAAGGCTTGTTTGATATACGCTTTCGAAAGAAAAAAGAACATGACGGTCATAATGTCAATTAATAATAGTTTTAAATAGTTTCATCACAATCAGGCAAATGATTGTGGAAATTATATTGTATAAAATAAAATATAAAGCCTACTCTAACATTCAACCGAAATTTAAGTTTTGGTTTTAAAGATCATTATTTATTATGTTAAAAAAGTTACATTGTTTCTTTAACTAATATTAATATGTAACTGTATTGCCAATTTAACAGAAACAGTTATAAAATTGCTTTTCTATTTCTAATTAATAATGTAATATGTAAATATCTTAGTCAGATGTAATAGAATGATTAACAAACTTCATAACTCTAGGTAAGATTTAAATAGATAAAATAATTCTAAAAAGAAGTATTATCTATAACAACTATTATCTCTTACTAATTTCGTTAGAGTAAAAACAATTAATTTTATGAAATAAAATAACGGAATTGAATTTATGTCATCAATTAACAAAAGTCGATTTAAAATACTTTGATCGTGTATCGTCGGATATCAATTTCATTAAAAGGCTCCATAATCATCTGCAACGATCATAACAATCGCATCAGAAATTTAATGAATTAAATTGCAAAATAATAACATTATGCGATGCTCGAATTAAGTGTTAACCACAGTCGAAATGCCATTTAATTTTAAACTATCGACTGGGAAGAGAAAAAATTATTTTTGTCGGGCCTTATAGCGGAGGTTAAGTGGGGAATGAGGGTGCCTAGGAGGGTGCGGGAGAGTTGGGTGCTAACCCGATTGTAGTCTCTTTGAAAACGGGGTGCTTGTAATGTCCATATCCCGTGATTTCTGCCCGCCTAGTACTATTTGGCAGTGACTTGGGGGAGATGTCTGAATTACCTCCCTACAGCGAGACAGATAAACTGTAGCGTAACCTTGTTAGTTTATGGAAAAACTGTAATTCATTTACAAGTTTTATTTTTCAGACGACAAATATTTTAATTACGCTGAACTTGAGCGTGAATGCGGAAATTAATTTGAAAATATGCAAAAGTTCTCAATGACCCTTGAATTTTCCATTAATTTATTTTAATGAAAAATGAAATTAAGCCTGGTGAATGCGTGGAAACAGAATTTTGTTTCAAATATCTTTTTAAGCTTGACACTTGCATTTTATTTTTAATTATTGAATTTTACAATAATTACTTTTAAAAGTTATATTTTTGTTGTTGTTTTACAACAGATAAATTAATGTATCGTCGTATTCGGTAGGACTTGATATAATAAACAACATACATAGACAGTAGGCTTATGACGAAATAATATTTAGAGTTTAATATGCAAAAAATATTAAGTATTAAGTAAACTTTTTAAAAAAAACTTTGTTTTCAATCAAAATTTCAGTGTGCGTAACTTTTCAGGACATTGTCTAAAATAAAATGAATATTTTACTTAAGTCAAGTAATGTAAAAAACTTTATTTCCACGACGCTTAATGATGCAATACGTAAAATTAAAATTTAAAACTAAGCCGTTAAAAATTATGTTATATAAAAAAAACAGACACTCAAAAAATCAAAATATTTTTAAATTTGCGGCTAGGAAAATAGTTACATTAAAATACATACAATTTTGTATTTTATTATTTGAAAAACCTAAATTCATGTACTACTCTGGTTCATTGCGTTTCCGGCATTTAATAATCATAAATTTGTTACAAATTGAAAGAGAGAGTCGGGACACGAAAACCCGCTTTCCCACATTCCGATGATAAAAGGGAAAACAGCCTTAACTTACGCGTGGATCGAGAGGGATAGATATAAGGAGCTGTTTGATGTGCGAGCGTGTAGAAGATACGCTGTAAGGGTGACTTACCTCCTCGGTGTTTCTGGCAGCCTGGTAACTCGTTACAGGTCGCGTAACGTTCCCGGGAAGTAAAACGGGCGCAGCAAACGAGCTGTTGCGTCGGCTCTACAGCGCGGACTACAATTGCATCGCCTATCGCAGGGGGTGGTGCACTGTGCAAGCGAGACTGCAGCGCCCGCCCACTCGCCTCGTGCCTCACTTTCCCGCCCTACTGTTCTTGAAAACTTGCAGTACTTAACAGGTGGTGAGATGCGTTAATTACACTATTCAATTAGCGGTTACATGACACTATTTGTTTCGCATTCCCATTCGTTCGAGTGTCGGAGCCGGTAAGTTACTGAGTGCGCGACGCGGCCTTATTAAGCGCCGACGGTATCGCCCCCTCAATATAAAGTGACTATCTGAACGGCATCTAAATAAAAATTAAGATTGTTTTAGTTACAAGAAAGAGAGAGTCGGGCTCGACTCCAAGCCGCCGGTCGCCTGGGTGACCGCCCGTGGCAACGCTCCGCGTGTTTCGTACTCGACGTCGACACATTTTTTCTAAAATGACACGTTAGTAACATAATATATCGTGACCTGATATCTATATATGAATAAAATTATATTAAAAGTATATTGTGATAGCTTAGAAATATGTTTTGCAGTAAAGTCATGGTAAAATAAACAATAATTCAGTCTTGTTTTTTATGAATATATGGGCTTAATCAAATTATAGTATGTTGAGAAGGAAAAAAATGCCATCAACAATAAAATAAAATATTTATCATATTATAAAAAAAAACATTTTTAATATAAGTATAGATGAAATTTTTTTTTGGAAGGATTCGATAAAATGTATATCTTGATTTCGAACCTAAGGAGTATGTACGGATTTATAGAGGATGTGGCATTGAGTCGTAGCGTTAATAGAGTTCCGTAGCGGACCTCAGAAATTTTCTTAGATGCTTTTTATAATCTTAATATGCTTTTGTAAGTAATATTTAATGAATTAGTAGAGTATGAAGATGTAAAACAAGTCTTATATTGATTTGTTCATCAATATAAAGAAGAAAAGCTAAAAAGAAAAGAAAAGCTAAAAAGCTTAAGATTCCTTCTGTGTATAATAAATATTAATATATGATTAATAGATACTTTAAAAATTCTCTATTTTATTTCAAAACTTAGTTTTTTAATACAAAATAAAAGATGCCCAGGAAGTGGAAGTTTTGTGTTAAATAGAATTTTTATGTTATTGAATGCAACGGAAAGTCACTATATTCACTAGTAATTGATACAAAGTGCAAAGAGAAAAGTTTTTGTTGAAGTTTTCTTAACTTTGAAGCATGCATATTTTGTTCAAAAATATATGCGGATATGTAAGTTTGCTCTTAAATTTTTTCATTATACGACAAAAGATTACAATTTCCATCGGTGCTGTTTTAACACTTAAAACAAAACACGTCTTCCTACATTTTTAATGTTTTATTTATAAAGTATGCTCCCGAAACTAGTGGAAAATTTCTTCGGTGAAATAATCACAATGAAACAAGTTTAACAATCGATTGTTTCCAGACGTTGTTACATAAAAAAATACTTATGAAGAAAGCTACTTATGTTATGTTCTGGTTGTTTATTTAAATATTTAACCTTCATTCCTTTATTTCACTCTGTATTTTTTCTCTCAAGTTAATTACTACGTGAAGAACTTAAATTACCTAATGTCTAAGTTTTATTAGTAGAAGAATTAAATAAAAAGAAAAATTTAATCTTTGGTTTTTAAATCGTTTGAGCTGTGCATATAAAAGGGTTACGGAAACTCTACATAAGCAGTCGAACGGGCAATAAAACTAGAAATGCGATGTCATTTAACCAAAAGGCTTTGAGAAAAAGTTGAGCTTTTGCCGCCTATTTGTAAATGACGTGTTTAATTTGCTTATATGTATATGTAAAGTAATGAGCACGCTAGTCTACTTCACTTATCGTGAGCGTAATTATATACCCAACATAAATATTGTTGAGCTTATTTCATAGGAGCGACGTGGTACACCTACAACGCACTTCGTTTCCATAAACTGAATTGACGGTGCGTAAACCAAGTATATTCAAGGGAATAATCTTGCTTATACTAAGTGCAGTGCTTCAGATAAATCCGTTGCTATGGGATTACTTCGTTCTTTTATTAAATATATTGAAAGTTATTGACCTAAAACTTTCAAATTTTAAGGAATAATATTCTCTATTTTAAACATGACCGTTTGGCGTAGTTACTGAGGTATTAGTTTCAGTTTTGGGGTTGCGAGTTCAATTTCCATCCATGGCATAATTTTCCCGTATTTTTTCCGACGTTTGCCCGTGTATAATGTATGTATGTAAAACGCCCTTATAACACAACAGGGGCAGGGTTTTATTAAAGAAAAAAATATAGCATATATAGTTTATATGTACAATAGAGATTTCAGTTTACAAACGGACCTATTTATTTCATAAAATATATTCTTATTTAATATAACATTAGTTTAACTTGTCAAGGTATTTTGACCACAAATAGGTAATTTTTTTTAAGTTAATTTGAATTATGATGTATCTTATTGAGCTTCAGTTTCCTTGCTATTAGAATATATAGTATGACTAAGTTATCTGTCGTAGACTGTCGTAGCAAATGTGAGTCAAACGGCTTAACCGAAAGAAGAAGAAAAAAATAACAGTTTGCGTCTCACCTGGTAACTGATAGATAGTTTGTTAACCGATTTGATATAATTTTATCCAATTGATATAATCGAAATAATTTTAATTACTACTAAAATTACTATATTTAAAAAAATAAAGTAGAAGTATAAAGTTGGTAAGTAATTTTTAAGCTAACACGTCCCAGCTAAGGAGAGGTAATGAATTTAAAAGTCAATGGTTTTTTTTCCCTTTTTTTTTCTTTTTTTTCTTTTTTTTTATGGAGTAGACTGACAACGAGCAAGCGGCTCACCGATGGTAAGTGATAACCGCGGCCCATGGTCATTTGCAACATTACATTGTAATGTATGATATTGGGTAGGATTATACCTCATAAAATTACCATACTTGCCGATTTTGCCAAAAAAGCTATCAGTCTGTTCGCACTTAATGTAAAAAAAGTCAAAAAGTTTTGGAAATAAAAAAAAACAACTAGCCTACTTGCGAATCGGAACAGGCATGCATTCACTACAAAAATAAATGTTTCTTGAATAATTTTAATGACAGTTATATTTGAATAATTTGTTTGTGCCATAGTGTAAAATAACGTGTTTATGCCATAGTTTATTTAGTAGTTAATGAAGTTTTTGAACAAAAAATTTAAAAAAGGGACTTATTACGTAAAAATACAATAAATGATGTAAAAAATAGCAATAAAATCAAACCGTTGACATGATGGCTGTATTTTCAAGAATTTGGTGATAGATGCAAACACTTAAAAACACTTGCCGTCAGTTAAAATGAGGTAGACGGTAAGTAAGTCGAAAACCTGCTATTTGTCGTCTGAATTTGCGATTGTTAGCAATGCCTCTTCGACCTGATTTAGCGGCGTTGATTTGAATTTCGTACAACAATAACAAGCGTCCTTCCATTCGAGACGGTTAGGGTTGCCACTTTTAAAAAACGTAATTTAATGAAAACATGGATACCTCTTTTTCTATTCGCTCTATTCAGTTTAAAGTAATAAGGTTAGCAGTATATACAACTTTTCTGCTCCGTCTTTAGTTTCCTTAATGAGCATGTTGGCTACAAAGATGCTTGGTAAGGCAAAAAGAAAGAAATTAAATGCGACTTACAGAAATAGTCCTTGGTGTCTTTCACTTCATTCGAAGACTTTTGAAAGTGGTTATACAGACCGACCTATTAAAATAATTACTTTCACGATGGTAAGGTTTAGTTTAGGAATATTTTTAGAAATCCAAATAATAAATTTTTATTCCAACTTTACATTTAAAAAATTGTAAACGCAAAATAGCGATTCATAAAAAAAAGTTTCGCGAGTTTGAAAATTTAATTGGAATGTCTCTGATATTTATCGCGAGAATATTTGTAATGGTACTTGTTTGAAAATAAAACTGCGTATTCCTGCGCGTTGATCAATAATGCGTTTTAAATCTTTGTAACAAAGTTCACAATTAATCTGTTTTGTTTAACATAAATAATTACACGATGGTATGTAATTATTTATGTCACACTGCACCCACTAATGAAATGTCTCTTTTTAAAAAAAGTTGTACTTAAATGAAATATCAATAAAGTTTGCAAAGTTTTATTATAAATTTATATTCATAATAAAATTATAAT
>DWHQ01001939.1:0-10056 GCA_018247955.1 Eurytides marcellus marcellus | reverse complement strand
TAATGTCACTTAACTACTTAAAAAAAAAAACATAAAATTTAGAATTCATTTGGAAAAATAGAAGAAGCGACCATGTTAGTTTCGCACTTTGTAATTATAAGAAGATTTTCACATCAATTAAATTTCGATACAATCCTTAAAATTTATTGCTAAATTATTTCTTTAATTATAGTTTCTCGCAAACTGCGTTCGTAATCGCTGTGAAGAACCTTTACAACTAGGATAATTATTTCATGTGTATCGATTTCTCTAAGTACTTTTAAAATTATAAGATTATGATGATAACTTACCGGTTGGTATGTAGGGTAATCCACGTTGACCTGGCGGAAGGCCGACGGCTCCTTCTCCACGTCGTTATCCGCCTCGTGCTCGTGGGCAAGCAAGTGCTTCCTCAAGTAAGCCTGCCTGCGGAACAGCTTGCCGCAGCGTTGGCAAGGGAAGCGGCCGGCGTCCGCCGCTGGTGGTTCCCGACGCTTGACGGCGCCCGGCACGCGGGGCTTGTGCCAACGGCGGTGCGATGCCAAATTCGCGGGACAGTTAAACACCTGGGGAAGGAGGAGCGTGGTACACAACAGCTTGCATAGCTCCTGCTCTAAGAACAGGCAAGTTCGTCCGGGAAGCACTCAGCTTTGGCCTGCGTTAAATCAATCTAACAATAGACAATTTGCCAGTATCATCTCTGCGGTTATATTTCTCCGATCGTATCGGGCGTCCGTCCCATCGGGCTAGGAGAGTAAAGGAAGAGTGATTGAACCTGGGTCTGCGCAAACGCTTGTGCACTATAATATGTCCCGCGCAATTGGCTGATCTCTTGTCGACCGGCCGCCGTGGCCGGAAGCGGTCGGGAGGGCATTATTATTATTGACGTCCACGCTCTCATGAATAAGTTCCTCGAATCCCTCCTTCTGTGCTTAAGTTTACATTAAGGTAAGTCCTTTTAATCACTGTCCCTTATCTATTTTTAAAACAACACGGGACCAATATTCTGATTGCTATCGATACTAGATCAGCTTAAGTAAACGATCAGGAATTTGCAAGATGTCCCTAATTGACGGGTGTTATTATTATTTTGCATTCGAGTATATTAATTAAATTTTAAAAGAGGACCAAAACATATTGCAATCAACACTAAAACTTATGTTGTCCTATAATGACTAAGCGAATTCAAACTTGAACTAAGTGAAGTCAAATATGACTTTTTTTTAACATTCAAGCTAGAGACAAAAACTATAAGACTGTAGAAATAAATCTTGCAGGTCTCTTGGCTGCTGTCAATTGTTATCCTTTATGAAACTCACTTCTAAAAAACAATTTAAGAAATAATAAAAGAAATATATTTAACTTAAAAAAAAAGAACAAAAACCAATTTCGCCATATAGAAGCGATCGAGTTAAGACGAATTTTAATATAAATAGTTCAATTTCGAACCTTGCGATGTTTAACGTATTGCAATTGCTTTCATCGATTGAGATAACGGCTCCATAAGTGCTGCTAGTCACGCATCTAATGTGTCAATTAAGGTGTAAAAACATTTTGCCAACTCACGTGGTTTTTGCTTCCCACGGAAACTCGCCAAGTGTTTACAATTGCCGCACCCCCGCTTCGATGTTCCCACAACGCCCGATTAATTATTTCACGTATTTTTTTTTGCCCAGAGGAGAGAGGAGACTCGTTGCGTATAAATAAACGATGCTAACCTATTTGTGTTTATTAATTCGATGGGGTTGTGTTGGGGAAGTGTGAATGAATGTGAGAAGTTTTAAACGGGGATGTTGTTGACGGTTAACGAGAAACAATTGGGGTGAGACAAATCGGACGTGTGGTTTGTGATGTTATTAAATAATTGTCACCCCTACTAATACTATAAATGTCAAATATTTATTTATCAAACGGATCATAACGTCATTAAAATATTTGCAAATTTACTTTGAAAAATTGATATGGAATATTACACTGCAAGAAGATTTTATGGCGGTAGAGCCACGCAGCAGCTCCCAATGCTGCTGAATCGGCAGGCTTGAACCGGATAAGTACCACGACCTCAAAGAAAATCATCGTAAAGAAGAAGTGTTAGTGCTTCTGCGTTTCTCCGGTTGAGTGGAGTGGCCGGTGGCCCACTCCCTCCCGCTCCCTTCCTTTTCCTGCCTTTCCCTTCCAAGAATTCACACCTTAAATGCCGGCAACGCGTTTACAAAACGTTTGATGTTGTAAATGTCCAGGGGCAGAGGTTTTTGCTTTGCATCAAGTGAGCCGCTTGATCAATTGCCCGACTATTGCATGAAAAAATCTTTAAGTTTATGCCGCCACCAATCATTATTTATATATAATTTAAAAAATGTATTTCAAAGCAAAGATGAAAAATGGAACGGATTTATATGTATCTTTCTATGCACGACATTACAAACATTGATAGAGGACATAGGATACTTGGTGATCGGAAAAATATATTATATAAAATCTTAAACCACGGATAATAAACTAAGGAAAACTTGATATAGCACATTCAAATGTGTTTTGACGAATTATTTGCATCAATTCGGCTATTAAGTTCTATTATCGCACATTGCGATTAAAAGACTATCTGTCCTACCGTCCACTGCTTCAAAGTATTTTTCCACGCACTATACACTATTTTGTTAAGATCGTTTGTCGCTAACAGTATACCTGGATACTACGTAGAGACTTACAAAAAAGCCGACATAATTTTGACAACTCCTCTTATTTTATACTCCTCAACTTTATTATTATGGATAAATCACGAATGAGCATGAGTAATTGCGATCGCTAATATCAGATGATCGCTTTTAAAGAGTCTCTCTCTCCCCCATCAAAGAATGTATGTTTTTTATCTACCTTATCGCATTCCGGGCAGCGGTACTCGATGTGAACGATTCTAGAGCAACGATGCTGAGCAAGGGCGAAGGCATCGCTGTACAGTCGGCGACACAGCCGGCAGATGTATCGGCCGAGCCGGTTCTCTATGGTGGCGATGAGTGCTTTTGCCTCTTCAGTCACTTCCACTACGTTGAACGCCGGGTCTATATCACCCTGAAACGTATTGATTATTGAAATTAGTGAATCAAAATAACTCCCTAGCGTTGCCCGAAGCAGTTTCTGGTGTAGCACAAATGAACTGGCTTATGGGGGAAAGCAATATCATTTAATTTTTGTCTGGTGTTCGAGATAGTCGGGCAATATTTAATGAACAATGTTTAAGGAAGGCTTTTTTAAAGATTTAAGTGTATAAATAACATAGTAGAAATACGCCTCCAATCTGTCACAAATTTCTTTTTTTTTTTTGTTTTATATGATTTGTTTAAAATTGTAGATTTATGAATGAATTTAGAATAAAGCAAGGAAACTGATTCCCGTTTTGAAGTGATCTGCACCCACAAATAGGATATATAGAATATATAGATTGACTTTATAAAGCATGGTACGGTTAAGAAAAGGATAAGTAAAACTTTTTTTTGGGCTCGGTTTACAGTACGCGGTGCAACCTTGTTCATTCATTCTGCACTTCTCGTTATAATTATATAGTTGCGAAAAGGTGTTTGTTGATTTGCTATTCTTTGATATCATAATTTCTGGTATAGGTATATTTCTCAGGAAAGAGATTCATATGAGCTTTTTGAGCCTCGGAAAATGCTTATTATTTAAATAGTGCTGCAATTACATTAGGGACAAATCCAAGTTGAACCGGTGTTTCACGACACGTTAGCACCAAAATAAATTGTAACGTTTGCGATATTATCTCAGATTATCATCTTCAACATCAACACTGCTACGATTGGAAACTGATTACATGTCATTTGGAGGTGTTTTATTGCAATAGAACGAGTTATTACACTTGAAGTGCCAGGTTAAAAAATAAAGAGGTGGTTTCGAAGTAAGAAATGGTGATTTATTTCGCGCTTAATGTCCTCAATGCCACCCCTTTGGCCACCGTTGCGGCTCGCCCCGAAACCCGTTATTAGCGTAAACACAACACAATACGCGATTTCAGAGCGTTTAATTGTCACGACGATAAGCAAAGCCTGCAGTAATGCTATGGTAGGAACAGCTAATTAGCAGTTCCTTTGCAATTTCGTTATTTATTTTCCATGAGAATTACCAATAGGTAACGGTAAACAAACGTGTTTACCGTTTCAAACGTTTGCTATAATGCTTAATGATATTAAATTATTTTGAAAGTGTGTTTGTTGATTTGACATTCCTGTATGTAACGACGGACAGGATAGGCATGGGTGTATTATGAGGAAGAGAAAATGATAAAGTGTGTGTAAAAGTGACCCGAAGATGTGGAACCGCGGAATGTGAAATGTTCATAACTTTTATTTACCTTTTTTACGACAAGCGTTTCATCTTCGGCGAGATCTCTTATTATTGTGCCAGAGACTGGAGAGGTTTTGTCTTCATCGAATATCAGCCTTCTAACTGCTTTGCTTTTCTTCATCTGCTGGGGTGGTTTAGGCGATTTTTTCGGTCGCTCTTCGACATCCCTTATCTCAACTATGTCCGGGGAGCTCATGCCGCTTTTAGAAGAGGTTTCCGGTTCGGCTGGTAGACACGTTCGCAGCTCTTCGAAGAACTGCTTGGTGAATTTTAACTTCTTTGCTTCGGGACTATCGCTGTCGTTAGAGTTTTCATCGTCGCATTTCCTCTTCAAGGATTTGTCATCCGTTTGATCTTTCGAGTCTTCTTCGAAGTGTCTGAATATTTTTGGTGAGTGTTTCGGTTCTTCGGTAGATTTCCGTTTCTGTGGAGGCGGTGGGGTACATGGTGGAGTGATGGGAGATGTCGATTTGAGAGATAAGTCGAGGGGCACCAAAGGTTCATTGTAATACGCCAGATAGTGTTGGAGAAGGTTCGGATGCTGTTGCGGAAGAAGCTCGTGGAGGTAGTTGCTTGAAATGCGAACAGGTGGAGCGGCATACTGTTGATAGAAACGCGACGTCGTCAGCCGATGAAAGTGGGGTAGGGCGGCCTCCATTTTCAAAATGTCTCTCCCAGTACTAACCGAAACGCTCTCATTTTAATATTTTAATTTGCGTTTTTGAATAAACTATATCTGCAACAAAAAAAAAACACAATTCGATTACTTGTAAGAGACGATCACAAGTTTTCTATTTTAGTGTATAAAAGTGAACAAAGAAGTGAACGTCAAGTATAATACATTTTCCCTTCAATAGTGTTAGAGTGGTCCATTTCGTTGATTGTAACGATGTCGTATGTACGGATGCGATGAAGAAAATTGCTCTTTCGTGAAAAGAAGATTTTTCGCTATCGAAGTTTCTTTTTTTATTTTTGAACATAAATAACCGTTTGATTATTTAAATTGTATTAAATTTATCTTTTTATTAATGTATATAAATAATAAGTTGAAACATTAGAATAGTAAAAGGAAGTCGTTCCCCTCATTCAACTGAATAATCATTTTATGAAGTTTACGTCGAGGAGGTTCACAGAGATAATTGCCGATTATTATTTACTTTATATTACAGCTAACCAAATAAATAATATTTGTCTACTTTCTATAGTAAAAAGCAAACTTAGACTATCACTACCATTAGAATGTCAACGTACTTAGTTGAAACTATTATGTGATCATTAATATTCAATCCACTTGTTCTGTTTAATTTGCCAAAGAAAAGTAATCTTAAAAGACGCAGTTCGCCTAATTAATTTGGACGTTATAAAATGTCACATTCCTCTTCATTTTCTGCTCCTTCAAATTTAATCTTAATAAATCACGAAAGTAAGGTTGTTTTTAGAATTCACCTTCCTTTTATGTACAACAAAAAAAACCCAAAAGCACATTAGATGTTATTTGTACAGTAAAACCATAAACAAATATCGCATGGCGTTGTGGTGATAACATAACGGGCTGCAGCGTGACGTTGTAAGCCGTGGCAGAGGGAAAATGGCCCGTGCTACCTAATTACGTCGAGATCGTAGCTCCCACGCTCGCCCCAACTGTCAACCCTCCCAGAGCACACAATGTAACGTCCCCCCTCATACTTCTTTGATTTCACCGAAACGTCTATATCCAATGTTGTATTTACGAAAACCGCATGTATTTGCCATTTGCATTGAAGTAGTGGTTATGTGGTCACTAGTCTAACTATTTTGTGCTTCGTTTTGAAGATGGACAAAGATTTCTATGATTTACAAATAGTTTTTACGAGTGGTTGTACTTTGTGTCCGTGATTTCATGTTTGCGAAATCCTTGCTTGTTAAAAATATTACTCTCTAGTTCAGGTATATAAAGGTTGGTTTTCTAAAAGGAGTTGCAAAAAGAGGTATATTCACTGTCACATTACGACGGCTTCAGTGATACTTTGAGTTCATAGCTTTTTGCTGAGTCCAGAGTACTACGGCACTGACATTCTACCCCCAAGCTGTATTTGTTTACGGATTGAAAACGAATGTGGCAAGCGCAATAACTAGACATAGAGTTATACCGTATCTATAACACATCCCTGAATTACAAGCCCAGCGGTCAACTAATTTTTGATCAAGAGCAGATCAAAATACTGAATGTTACCATCATGGACACTACCGGCTATCGTCGTTAAATTGCTTAAAATTTACCAGATGACCTATTAAAATGCTGTAAAAGCTAATGTTGCTAACATGTACAACCTAATTAATCGCGTAATACATTAACCATTGTATCAATGTTTGACTTTATCTATGAGAAATGATGGCGAACGGACGACATCTATGTTTAGTGAATACCGACCATGAATAGTTGTGTTACGATGGGTGTGGTTACCTCAATTAAATTTCTACTTATCTTTCTTTTCAAATGCGACTATTTTATTATGTAGAGTTACGAATTTTCTGCGTTTTAATTATGTTTAAAAGATATTAAATAAATAATTTCGGCCAAAATTGAAACGCTGATATTTATCATATTGTATCAGTTTTGAGTTTAAACAATGAAAGCTGTAGGTAATTTAAAATGACAAATTTTTAACCCTAATTCTAATAAAATTTTTTGTCCATGGGCGGCGGCACTCGCTTGCCATTGGGTGAGCCACCTCCTAATTAAGATACATAAATAAAAAAGAAATTGTCCTGCTTAATTAACAGCTACAGCTGATTTTGATCATCATTACCGCAAGTAGTAATCCGACTATTAGTTTCTGAATACTTCGTGAATCTATTAATTTGTTTCACGTCATGATCATGATCATGATCGTGAACAGTAAAAATTACGATGTTTACATATTTCTGGTACTACATCATGATGACCATGTAAATAATAGGATCAGGCTTGCAGCTGCGAGTTTTAAGCGAATAAACTCATCAATGTACTGTTATATAATGTTTTACAGGTAAAGGCAAGGAATATTGAAATAAAATTACTATTTTTTATTAACTACTAGTAACTTAAATGAGTAAATGCACTATCTTCTCCACTAAATGATATATTACACAACTTAATATGATTTAATATAGATTCAGAAGAGTTTTCAAAAGTTAACGAACCCAAAAATAGATAAAACCCTTTATCTATTGATTTGTTATCTATTTTATAAAATAAATGAATTGAGTCAAAAAATTTAAAAAGTGACTTTAGACTTTATACATTTAAGACAACTATTATATATATATATCCTGCGGTTGTAATAGTTTCAAGAAATAAAATGATAATCGTTGGAGATAGGTATGTTAAAAAAAAATTCTTGCTTAAATATATACATTATCTTAAATCTTAATTAAATAAAAAACGAAATGTATTATGATATAAAGCCCTTAGCGATTAATTCGTTTATTATATAAGTTGACCCACTTCGGTAATTATGGTGAGTTGGAAGTGTTAATATGATACCTTAAATTGAAACGGGTTGAATAAGTTATTATCTAATAAGAGAATTATTAATACGATAAATACACGATCACCTAAAATTGCTTGTTAAATCACACTATACATAAGATTGTATGGAAAATAGTGTAGTCTTTATCAGGAACTGTTTAATATTTCGAGTTTACTTGAAGCTAAACGATACCGTAGTTGAAAGTTGTAAATGCAGTTGGTAATCGACTATTTACTGTTTATATAAAGCGCTTCTAGAATATTATGGGGCTTTCGTATAACGTGATATTAAATGCAAGTATACTGTTAACATAGCAACCTAAGTTTGAATCATTGTAAATTTTAAAACTACTGTTAGATAACTTTCATGCAAAATGTCTCGCTAAACATTTTTTTTTAACTTGAAGTTTTTTCAAGTACTAATTCATAAATTGAATTTAAGTAATTAATTTTTGTTTTAAATGAAAGGACAAAAATTATTAAAAAGTTGTTGTAAAGGCAAGGAATATTGAAATCAAATTACTGTTCTTTTATTGCCCACTAATTTAGATGACACATACCTTTCCACTTGATAATATATTATATAATTGAATACTATTTAATATAGAAACAAAAGGTTAAATCATTTTTGTCACCGGTAAAACTATATTATCTCATAATGTAAATTATGAGATAATTAAAAACAGGTATAAAACTAAGTTCTTTAAATAATACTGTAATGATGTCATTTTAATTTTTTTTAAGATTATCTATATCTCAAAATAATATTGGATATATTTGTTAATTTCGAAGCGAATTCAATTATTTCATAATCAAAAAGACGTGTAAGAAATCCTAACTCTGTCCATGTAACGATCCAAAATAAATTTTATAATTATACATCAGAAATAAGTTAGAGTCATCATCTATAGTCCTTAGTCCCCATAATCGTAATTAGTTAATAGTTTATTCAGTTATTCACTAGTTCTATTACTAATCTAATAATTGGGTGTTACCAAAAGAAGTTCTAAGCCGTAGTTAGGGCGGTCTGAATAATTTCTATTCGATAAAAATGTAGTAGGAGGAGCAAAATATTTCGACGTTAAAAAATTATTCGTTCAAGACATTACTTGAATTCTCAAACTATATTAATCATATAAGTACTTAATTCATTTATCTATTGATTATTTATCTATTTTTTTACAAAAAAAAAAATAACAATAACGCCTCTAACATTTAAATGGATAGTTATAACATAACTAATAAAATGAACTGCGACTATAAAAATTTCAGGAAATAAAATAATAGTTGTTAGAAAACCTATAAATTTTCCTAAAATGTTATAAATTTACTTTTAAATGTAAAAGTAATAAACAACTAAATGTATTTAATTACAAACGCCCTTAGTGATTGATTCGTTTGGACGGGACATAATAATTATTTATTCAATTGCCAGTATTGTATAAGTCGACCCACATTGGTAATTATGGTGTGCTGAAAGTGTTAAAATGATGCCTTAAACCGAAACGAGTTGAATAAGTTCTTATCTTATAAGAGAATTATTAATACGATAAATACACGATCACCTAAATTGTTTCTTAAATCTCACTATACATAAGATTGTATAGAAAAATCTTATTCTATACTTTTTATCAAGAACTGTTAGCGCTTCTGGTCTAAACCGATGCTAAACGATTACGCAGTTAAAAATAGTATATGTAGTCGAAAGGCATAAGGTAAAAAGTTATTTACGGTTTATATAAAACGCCTTCTAGAATTTTATGGTGTTTATTTCGTATAAAGTGATTTTAAATGTGAGTTACTGTTAACAACGCAATCACTGAAATTATTCTCTTTATAAATTTTAAGACTTTTAATGTTCGAAAACTTCATTGAAAATGTCTCACTCTCTCTGTAACACACGAATGAAGCGAATCCTCATTAAAGTACGTTGCAAGTGGTAATTCTTATGCATATTTAAATTTCAATTTACATTAAAAGTGTAAGCAAAATAATTTATTATGACGTGTTTTAAATAAACATTGCACTTTCAGAAAATAATACTAAATAAAAGACGTTGAAATATAAAAAAAAGAATCTATTTTACGGCTTCTACCTCGTTTTATTTCGTGAAAAAAGAAGAATAGATTACATTTAGATGTACTTATGATCTTATCTTGACTGACGTTGATGCTTTTAGCCTATGCGGCTCTATAAAGCTTCATCGGACAGTTTAGATATACTATAGACGC
>DWHQ01001938.1:0-10059 GCA_018247955.1 Eurytides marcellus marcellus | reverse complement strand
CTTAAAGACTGGCAACGCATTTGCAAGTTCTCTAATGTTGCAAATGTGTCCATGTGTACAAAAAAAAATAGAATTAATTTCAAACTTTACTCTAATAATACATGGCTTTTATTTTATTTTTTATTGCAGTTAAATTCTTAAATTTTGTTTTTTGATTTTTATGATGAATGGGCAGTCTCGATATTTTCATTTAGTTTAATTTAAAAAGTTTGCGTATTTATCAAAAATATTAATTCGGAAGTAATCCTGAACTTCGATGCAGTTTATGAGTCCGTCAGTGTACATTTATAGCCAGCGGCACAAAAGACTCTGTTAGCCTCCACGCTTGTTGGTTTGGTTGTAATAAATATTCACACACTTCTCTTTCATTCCATCAGCTTCAAATGCTGCCTTTTCTTTTTTTTTTCGTTGTTTATCTCTTTTCTAATTCCTGTCTGTTTAGTGTAATCTTGATTATCTTCCTTTAGTTGTAATTCTAATTCCTCTTGTTATCTTTAATTATTTTCCAGAGACAGTTGATGGCTATCTGCATCTATATCATCTAAAAATCATAATAATAAATCAGTCTATTACGCAAAATAACAATTACATTCTTTTGAGATAAAAGAAAACAAGATTCTGATGCTTTATAAAGCAAAGATGTCGGCTCAGCTGGTCTTGACTGGGACAATAGTTCCGAGCAGCGCTGGTTTTCACCCTTTCTAAACTTCCTAAGGTGTTATACGACAATTAAACTAATAAGGAATGTGTACGTGTACGCATTGTTCATTTTTATTTACCTTTAATAACTCGGCATAACTTATTCTTTTCCGACATTAAAAATGTAGGATTGGGCAATTTCAATTCTTGGTCATACTTTTTTGGGCTCTGCAAGTAACATGGCAGTAACTCCACTTTATTTTACTACTGTATGTAGCGTGCCTGCGTCCTGCTTCTACAGTTTCTTTAAAATATATGGAAATATTGTTTCTGCAATTATAAAGGTAGACTTTTTGTACCACCTGTCCTTCGTCCTAAAATTTTATGTCAAATGCGATTGCGCGATTTTATGCTTGCTGATTCGCAGATCCCCGCAAGTATCCCACAGTGTCATAAATTGTGCGGAATCCCGCAGAATGTGGGGATCACATTTTGCTGGATAGCCAGTAGTAACGCGTTATATTACCACGAAGTCAATTACAGTGTAGTGGGATAAGTGAATCTACATCAGACGATCGTCCTACTACATAATATGTTTATAACAAATTCATATATATATATAATGTATATTAGATATGTACGCCACACGAATAAAAAAATCTGTTATATATGACTATGAAATCTAGTCGCCTAAAGATGATGATGTATAGTTTAATTTTTCTTTACGAGAAATTTAACTATTCAGTTCCATCGTATACTGTCTGAAATGTAACCATTAATCAAAATCAGTAAACAGATTAATTTGCTGCTGTACATTAGGCAGAATTGTCCCAAAGATATCAGAAACGCCATATATAATACGGTATTAGTATTTTAGATAAGACCAGACTTGGGTTAAAAAGACACCAAGAACCACCTCTACTTATATTTCATTATGTTACAAGAATAAATGTTTATGCTAAAACCGAATGTACTTAACGCATCTATTGTCACCAATGGTCACGCGCCTGTAAGAAATTTTATTCCACTTAGCATTTAAGTAGTACATTCAACTACTAGAAGTTAACGTAGCGAAAGCTTTTCTGGGTTCATTACTCTATAAAAACGAGTCGATAGCAATATCCTTTTTCACATAAGTCTCTAGGCCTTTATGGCTGTTGACCTGATTAAATTAATTTGACATTATTGACTGATATCTGTGTGTTAACTGTGACAGAAACTTGTTTTGATTCTTATAGAACATGCGGTAATTACAGAACAAATTAGTGTTGCCTTTATTAAGCCAGATATTTTATATTATAAGAAAGCATCTACATTTGATATACAGATAAAGGGTAACTGTAACAAAATGTAAATTTTAAGTTTCGTAAATCCAAAATGAAGCAAAAGCAATACGTATTCACTAAACTGTGATATTATAAATTTAAATATTTGTTATATTTTACAAAAGATAAGATTAAGAAAATGGGAAATATGTCCTAGAATCTTGAATCAAAAATCCATCCAAAATCACATTTCCCATTAATAAAAGACTGAAATAACAAATATCTGCTGGTGTTTTCCTCCATATAAAAAATAAAGTAGTTTTATAAATAGTTTAGGTGCCTGTGCCTTAACAAAGTTAAAGCGAAATTTAAATAAAGGCTCTCGAACATTGTGGTAGAGTAAAAGTGTTAAGACAAAAAGGAACTTGTGATATAGTTAAACACACACAATATTTTCTTTTGGGTAAAGTTACTTATTAATTGCAAGATGAACGAAGCAAAGAGCGGAAACATTGAAGAACTTTTGACAGGTTTCTACTTTTACTAATTATGAATTAAGCACCACTAAAGAGATAGTTTTCCAAGCGTAATAAAAAATCTATCTCTTTTTGTCGTTTATAGAGACGATACATATTCGGATGCGGTTTGCAGTTTATTGTCCAAACCTCAAATGGTTTTTGGTGATTATCCAACTTTAAAAATGATTTTATTAATAATTATGAATGCAATTAAAGAAATTTAGCCCATTTGTTTCAAATGGTATTATAGTTAAATTTTTTGAAGCGGGTACTGAAGCTGATTTGTTACCAATATCGATAAATATAACCTATACCACTGCACGGGCTGAGAATTTTACGCCCGTGTCTGAAACTTGGCAGATTGGCTCTATTAATGTCACGGTCACTAATAAGTATTTTCTTGTCTTTTCACTGTTTTCAGTTGGCATTCTGCAGATCTATCCCAAATATTAAACAACTAATTAATCACACACGTCTTTCAGAAACAGTCATGGTGTAAATTACCCCGTTTCTTCTTAACACCAATAGGAAATATTACCCTACTATAGGATTCTTTCTTTTTAGGGCTTAGACTGTAATAAAATATATTCTACATACACTGAAATAGATGTCAGAGGTACATCTGTTTTCATTACACGACTTTCGTCTTTTCTTTATTCTTGAATAAGCCTTGCTCTTGCTTTGTCGACCATCATCGCTTAAAACGTGGTTGCTGTACGCGTTCGATCTCCGAGCCTTTGGGACTGGCACTTATATAATTTGTAAATTAAAAGAAAAGACGCATAAAATGAGTGGGTTCGTGAAGCGAACGCTCAATAAGGGATAGTATTTTTCTTTACTTGGTAGCCATCGTAATGCAGACAAACATTAAATAAGATAACTCTGAAAACGAATATAAAGAAAAAAATATCATCGGTACAGAAAAGCTTTAATATGAAACTAATTTACGAAGTTTATCGCATTTAATTTGATTTTAAATTCCTGACGTTTCGAACCTTACCGAGTCCGTGGTTAGTGAACATCGGTGAGAAAATTAGTTTAATTTTAACAAAATGTAGTATTCGTAAACACCGTACCGACCAATTTAATTTTTGATGTTAAATAAAAAAAATATGTCGTTATGTAAAAGTTTTTTAGTTGCATGATACCATCATTGATACTTTTTTTCCAGACTACTACTCTTTTCTTTGGAATTTTAGTTGAATTTTGGCAGCATTTTTGCACAGTCGTTCATTTTAGTTGGCTGCTATCGTGGTTATTCGCATTTTATCGGATGGGCCACTTGATTTTTGCATTCGTTGCATTTGCATTCGTTATTTCACTCAAATAGCACAGTTTGTAAACAGATTTTCTTTTACATGTCAAAATAAATGTTACTTAATATTATTAAAAAAACCCATCCTTCGGTTTACTATCATTTAAATTACTACTGATATTAGAAGCCGGGATAAATTTAATATAGCTTTTTCAATAAAAAAAAATGTGTTTTTCTAATATTTCACACGCATTGCTTAGAAAAAAGCACAAATAAATCTGTGCGTGTAATATTAATCAACAAAAGACAATTGAAAATTAAGATGTTTCTGAAAAGTTAGCTCATTACTTTTACCTAACTGTACATATTTTGTGCAGGTTATAAGTCATTAATTGTATGTATTATGTATTTACACTTCAATAAATGGCGACCACGGCAACACAAAAGAGTTTAGCCGAAACAGCGTAAGTTGAAAACATAGGTCATTAAGAAAATGTTCGTGCGATGCAGCATTTTAATCTAGAATGATTGATAATAATATCAACAAGTATAGACTTGAAGAAGTTAAATGTTTTCTGAACACAGTATATTCACTTATTTAGAGCTGGGCGGTAAAACTTGATATTGAGTTTTGTTAGTACAACACAGGCTGTTGCGAAATTGGCAGCAATCTTATGGGAAATTGGAAAACCAGTTTCATTTAAGAAAACCTTTTTCTTTAGTGTTATTTTCAGAAACATGTGTTTGGAATAGAAGAATTATTACCTAATAACGCAATGTCAATATTTAAAAAAATAATTGTACTTGAATGCAATAATAGTATATTAATCTTTTATTAATATACTAAAACAGTATTATATTTCGATTGGTTATTGTGTATGAAGGACTGTTATGGATTATGTCTGAATGATACGAAAAAATTAAATCATATACAGTAATGTATCAATATTCCAGGATCTACATAACATTCATGCATCGCATATATATTGTCTTCAGTACCCTTATGATTCTTAGTTAATTCTTAATTATTTTATCCGTGTACATGTTTAGGCACAAGGCCTATAGTAACAAGATTTTGAAAGAGCAGTGTAAGCTAGTAAATAAATTAATTCCGCAGGGAATATAGATTACGTGACAAGTAATGCGGAGCTATCTAAAGTAAACTAAATTTTCAACCTTTTATAATAAAAATAATTTTAACGCCCATTTTCACAAAATAGTTGACCAAATTCATATGTCTGTCTTTTATCTATTAATAATCACAAATTAAAAAATGATTCTCTTTCTAATCGCCTCCATCCTAGCCAAAGCTTCAGCTTCAGTGGGTATTTCGAGCATCGTAGTCATTTATTGCTGTTTATTTATATATTTACAATTTATAAAAAGGAATTACAAACGGTGAACTTATTGCATTATCTTCCAGTCAACCCGAGCATGGCGAGAATTTTTTATATGTAAAATAAGAAAATAAATAACGTAATATACGTTACGTTACGTTAGGTTCAAAAAATGTACAGTAAGGTTTTCCTTGCGGCAGTCGTGTTTTTTTTTTAAATATTAATAGCTTCCCTAGTCTCGGCTTCATAATTTAATTACAAGTAACTATTTTTTGGCACTTGATACTTTCATACGATTTATACTTTGATAACGCCGTGCAATCCATAGTAAAAAGTTATTTAGGAAAAATTTATGGAATTCGAATATATCACCATGGTAGGGTTTTATTTTTTTAACGGCCCTCGTTGCAAATATACCAGTTTGTCCAAACGGAAAGTACGTATTAATTCTTTAGTAATACTTCTCTAAGTGAGATGTTCCAATAATATATTTGTGATCGCAAAAGTTTAAGCTGTTTACCGTTTCAAGGTAAACTGTTAACCCAGATGCAAATTTTTTCTGTTAAAAATTTAATGCTATCTTTTACTTCCAATCTTTTCTGATCTTCGTTAGTCTTTCTTATAAAAGAGCTCAGTTGCGGTCTAGTTTTTCCTAATTCGTTATTTTATTACTCTGACATACGTGAGCAAAATGTATCATCGTTTAACAAAGTCATTGTGTGATAATAATTATGACTATTTCATTAAACCAAAATAGATATTTTATCTTAATCTATTCACCTTGCGACCCTTAAGTCCTAGATAACGATTGCGTGTTTAATAGCACTTTGATAAGTTTTAAAGGGATAAAGGCAACGATGTTTTCGCTCCAACGTAAATTTAAGTAAGAAACAAATTTCTTTTTTAACGAATTCTCGTTGAAGGATATCACGAGGCTCGCTATCTTAAATACCGATGTAAACAGAAGCCTTGGATGGATGAAATGGATCGTTATCAAATGTTAACGTAAAGGTTAATTTAAGAATTAAGGTTGTTCATGGGCGAACCCACATATTTTACGCATGTGGTATGCAAGGCCTTGAAATCGTAACTGTAGTGTTGGTCACCAACATGCGCTCGTGTATTATTCTCCCTGCGGACAACCTCTAGGTCGCGCACGCTAATGCTCGTTACAGTTTTATTCATGTAGATTAAAAAAAATATCTCTTTTATAAAGGGAAAATGTTTAAGCGTGCAGTAAATTAACGAGTTGCTAGGACTATCACTACCTTCAATTCTCCGCTTTCTTTTTAAGCATTGGCCATAATGGGTATGAAGCGAAAAAGAAAAAGAGAAAGATCGTATTCTTTTTTAATTGATCCCAGCAATGATATAGTAAACAAACACGACTACTGATATTTTATAATGGAGAATAGGTCGAAATATCAAAATTATTGAGAAATAAGCTATATTAATACGTGAAAAGAATTTTTTTTTTTTATAGAATTTTATTTGATAGAATTATAGTTAATTATTAAAGAGATTTGTGGAAATCTAAAAAATATAAAATATATAAAGTCACCTAAACGGCTACCTTCTTTGTTAACGATTATACTATATAATCATTGTAAACGAGTGATTTAACAAATCTTAAAATAGATATATATCTTTGTGATAACAAAGAGTTAGTAGAGCTTTTCGAAGGAGTCAATAATCTTAGCTCCTATTTTTCTCGTAGAGGAAGAGATAAACAACAGAAAGTTCATTTTGGCACTACTTTGCATTTAAAGAAAATATAACACTAAGAGACTTCTTTATAAGACATATAATATTAAACGAAGTTTAAAGTCACATAATACAGCTATCAAGTGAATAATAAACCGTTTTATTCGAACGCTGTCCCAAGAGTATGTAGGCGACTAGCAAAAACGCTGATTTCAATCATCCCCGACGAAAGACTTTTGTTTTTAAGATAGAAAGATCTTCTTTCTAAAAAAAGACTGCAATGCAAGATCAATTTTTGCTTTAGAATAAAATTGAAAAAAATTGGAAATTGCTTGCACCACCATTGTAGTCTCTCCAATTAAGGTTAAAGAACTCTATGGTTTCAGTATGTTATTTTAAGGATAACATGACTGCGTATCCCTGTTTTCTTTTTTGGAGAGTATCCAAGAATAAAAGAATTCACCGTAGAGTACACACGCCGTTCGTGTCTACGAATTGGACGGGTATATATCTAAGACTGCGCCAACTTAATATAGACATTCAGCGTGGATTGGATCCAAAACTCTTATTACGAGATAGCAATTGTACCCGTTTTGCGAATGGTACGAATTTCAAACTACCTATTTTGTTTACTTCGAGAGATATGTTTCTTTTTACGATATAAAGGACGAGATATGGTTAGTGATACGCCTGCCCATAACAACAAAGTGTTACAATACAGAAATTGTTAGGCCGTGCGCTGAATTCGTCACCTAGATATTTAAGACGTTATATCTTAAATCTCTGGGTGAGGAGAAATACCCAGTAATTATTCTGGCGACATAGTCCTTCAAACCGGAACACAGTAGTGCTTGCTCATTACTGATTAATGGTAGAATAACTGGTAAAGCAGTGGTACCTCAGGCGGACAAGAAGAGTCCTAGTATTGATTAGGTTTTCCAGCGGTTTTACTAAAACTACTACAACTAAACGTACTAAAAAGACACATTTGTGCTAAAAATTTTACCATCTTGTTGCCCCGTTGTTATATGAGCGATATAAAAAACAACAAACGCACATTAATAGTTGTAATATTAAAATAGTAATAATAATAATAATAGTCTATTCATGTTCTTTAGTGAACAGTAAAATTGTTATCGAAATAGCTTTTTTTCGCAATAGTTTTGTGGTATCATGTTGATTATATGAAAAAAATATTGATAATAGTTTATAATTTGATTAAATATTCATTAAGTTTTGTTCCTCCTATGTACTTGGCCGGTTAAATTATTTAAGTTATCCAAGAACTGCAGTAAGATACAACTTATTGTATCCATTTAAATCGTATAATAAAAGTATCAAAAACGTCAAATAATTGTATTAACTATCTGTACACACCGGTAACATTATACGACAGACTGTATTTGAAATCTGTAATATTGAATTAAAAGTGCAGACACATAGTTACAACATTATCGTTTATATATTCACCTAAAAAAAAAAAACATAGTAAAAAATATAAACCATTGAAAACAAAGTTATCTGCAATCAAACAGTTGAATGCGCCTTTGTACTTATATTAACCGCTTAATTTGCTTTTCATTTGAATAGTGAAAGCTGAAAGAACTACAATGTCCAGTATTGTGTTAGCGTAACAGTGAATTTTGCTTCTGTTATAAGAATTTTATGGTACCATAACTGTAATAACAAAAAAATATTGTAACGAAGTTTTATAAGAAAAAATGTTGAGTTCAGGTCGGCTGTTCTTAACAGTACTGAATTTCGAGTCGGTCTCCTCCTAATGGACTGATAACACAGACTTGTAAAATTTTAAAATTAAAGATTAGAAAGTGATCGTAAAGGTCTATTTAAATAAACATGTTTTGATTTTATTTTATTTACCGACAAGTTAAAATCTTCTCTCGATTGTGCTCGCTTGTGAATTACATGTATGAAAGTGAGATGGTATTATTTGCAACGTCTAATATAGCACAAAAAGTTTCAGGTTTCAATTGTTTTCACTAGCCTATTTAATCAACAGGAGCTGTGATAAAGGAAGTTGTATCCGTACCACATTGAATATGTCACTGACAGCGCAACAAAAATCTATTTATAGATTGGACCTTTTATCAATATGTCATTGTTTTCGTTTAGAAGTAAAATAGCTAGATGGCCATCATATAACCTCCCGTGTTGTAACTACGTTATTCGAGAACAATTGTGTTAACAACCTTCTATTTTACGTTGCAACTATCTAATTAACGATAAGTGTATCTAACCAACTATATCAGTTCTTATTTTTCTTGGCCTAATTTCTTGTATGACGTCCTACGTACCATTTTACCGTTCACATAACGAGATATTGGTAAGTCCAAATTAAAAATAAGGCAAAGTTACGAACGAAGCAGTGAAACGAAAAATTTAAACAAAAAGTATTAAAAAAATATCATTAAATCAAGAATTTAATGCATCTTAATCGCATTAAATTCTTTTATTAATATTTTTTGGAAGGAGATTTATGATTGTAGATTTTATAAATGAGATACGCAACCTTTATCTATACCACATTTGTGATATCTTTTTCGGGTGCTAAAATTAGCAAATGACTTAGAACTCACTCTCAAACTGGCTATGTAGAACCAGCAATGTAAAAGTAGTTCCTCAGGTGTACTCCTTCTATCTCCTTACATCTACCGTACTAAATATACATAGTCTCTTCAGTGACTATCCCTGAGCTTAAGCTTTGGGAAGCTTATTTTAAGAAGAAACTGTAATCACTTTTACTATAACGGATATTTTGATCGTATTAAAGGTATAAAGGAAACTATTGTGATCCAGCCAACCGGGACAAGCTTAAGTGCCAAATTTTGTATGTGATTGGCGCCATATAATCGTCGGTTCCAGAGTTGAACTTTGACAGTTCTTGTAGATATTTAGATCTTATACCTGCATTTCAGTATATAGGACAAATTGCTAGACAATCTGGGGAAGCTTATGGTAACCGCAAAAGTTGACGACATGATATTTATGAAGTCACGGCTAAAAAAGCTAGTAGGCCCAACTACTTAACTGTATGCCGGATGAGAATTAAAATTAGTCCAATAAGTACGCTAAATCAATCCAAGCTCCAGCTCTATGATCAAAGAAATCGAAATCGTGACCATCACGGCGATCGACAAGGAGCATACTATGAAAAAAGATGAGGAAGTGGGTTTCTAAAAAAATCCTTCCTGAGTCTTGGTCATAAAAGTAACTCAAAATCCAAATTTCCTGTATCTAGCTTTTATACCAGGAATAAACATAAGCTAGTTACACCTCGATTTCGTCTCCAAAAAGTGAAAAAATCCTTCATGGGCCTTGGT
>DWHQ01001937.1:0-10061 GCA_018247955.1 Eurytides marcellus marcellus | reverse complement strand
ATATAATATTTAGAAAAGTTAATACAGGATACCTGTGAAGATAAATGACCTTATCAGATAAAACTTTATATCGAAACGATAATAAATAACGCCTTTTTGTTATATCTTTTTTTAAAGAATATGCCCACAAATACACCTCCTGAACTATTTACATAATGGGGATGGCATAGCCTTTTAAAACAAAAGAAGAACACAGTTAAATTCATGAGTTATTTTTGTCTAGAAATGAATAGTATTCGCATAGACGAAAGTAGTTAATGTATTCTATGTAAAAGCATGGTTGTAGAAATCTTTTGAAGTCTGAGTGGTTAAATGCCACGGCAAGGCCAGTTCGGAGTAAAATTAATAACTAAGGAAAATAAGTAACAGTTTATATATATGTCCCATTGTTGAGCACGGACTCCCTTTATTCCCAGGGCAAAGACCGACAGGTGATCCCAGTACGGATTGGTAGATTTCACATATGCAAGAAGTATTTTTATATTATTCGTTAAATACGCCGGTTTCCGGACGAAGTTTTTTTTCACCGTTGAGCACATGGTAAATGAGTACTTAAAATTGTTAACTGCAAAATAACGTTTATACGCAGCTGCTCCTGCTGCTGAATGGGTCGGCTCGAACAGGATAAGTACCACGACCTCACAGGAAATCGGCGTAAAGTGGAAGTTGTGCTTCCATGTTTCGTCCGGTGAGGTGGCCGGTGGCCCATCCTCCTCCCTCCCTTTCTATTCCTTCCTCCACCCTCTCCTGCCCCCTCCCTCACTCTCACTCCTCCTCCTCCCCTCTTCCAAAAATTTCCTCCTTAACTGCGACGCATTTGCAACTTCTGTAATGTTACAAATGTCAATCAGGTGAGCCGCTTGCACATTTGCCCGCCTACTCCAGAAAAAAAAAAACATATACTGGTGTCAGCAACGGAAGCGAGCATCCGGACGCTGAAATAACATTTCTATTTTATAGTTTAAAGAACAAGGGTTTCAAAGAAATTAATGGATATGAAAATTCACCATCTCATATAGTGGTAGAACCCTTTTGCAAAGTCTGAGGAGCATCACTTGCCATTGCCAGTGCATCACATTGCCAGTTATTTAACCGTCAATAATACTGATGTGAAGTCATTACCGAGCCAGTTTAAAGAGAAATATTGTTATCAGAGTTTCTGGATATAACGATAGCGGACTTAATGATACCACCCCAGGGAACTTTGGAAAAGAGTCGTACTATTATCAGATGTAAAACAGTTAGGTAACATTAGACCATAAAAACTAGCATTTCCATAACTAGCATTTCTACGAATTCGTCGTGATCCGATGAAGCTGTATAGAGCCGCATAGGCTAAAAGCATCAACGTCAGTCAAGATAAGATTAGACCATAGAGCAAAGTATCTATTTCTCAGCTACGTCTGAGCGCGTCTGTGATCTCCAGGTGAGGCGACACACTGCGCCCACTATCTCGCTATCGCCCGATAACCTATCAGCCCTTATCGGCTTCCGCGCAGCTGCCACGCACCTTCACGCCTCACGTCTTATACCAAGTCAGTCACAACGTCAAATACAATGAGAATTTACTTGAATGCTATTTGTGTTAAAATGTTTCTACTTTTTTTTTGTCCTGATTTAGAGGCAAACGAGCAAGCGGCTCACCTGAAGGTAAGCGAATGCCGCCGCTCATGGACATCTGCAACATCAAGGGACTTGCAAATACATTGTATATATACATCGTATACTTTAAGATGGGAGTATTCTCTCTTCTCGAAAGTCCCAATGTCATATCGGTCCGGGAATACCGCTGACGACGAACAATTCCACAGGTTGGTGGTGCGTGGGAAAGAATTCTGGGAAAATCGCACGGTGGTGGATTGCAAGCCATCCAGATGGTGTGGATGATATCTGGAGGTTTATCGCGTATGTCGCTCAGTCCTTCTTCCTTCCAAATCTCTCCTCCCTCTTTAAAAATTGCCACCTTTTTGTACCTCATAATAACCGGATAACAAGCGCAGTATATTACAGTATAACCCAACACAATTTGAAACATTGCCTTTGACTTCGGAAAACAGTATCGCTAACGCATTACTGCTTGGCGCCCAAATAAATAGCAAAACAATGGACTTTTCCCCGGTCGACCTTGTTGTATCACATACTGAACAGATACTGTGGAATGTAGCCTTCGTTCCACTTTTATATAGATGTACACTTTTGCCAAACTTCATGTCGTAATAATGCTCCGTTTCTAATTTAAAGAATAATAAACAAACAACAACTTTTAATAAAATTATAAAAGTAAGTGAATACTTTTGTTCATTGCAATTAAGTGTGAGTTTATAACACGCTTAAACTGTGTCAATAATCAAGAACTTACAACTATGTTGTAGTGTCCACCGATGGCGGACCATTTTACAAACCGTTTTACCACTTTTTTAAAGATACAGTGATGAGACCAGAAAATCGTTCCTGATGTTAAGTGCCCATAACAACACAGTGGCACACAGAGCCCGCTTCGCTTTATAACTATAAATATTTCTGTGCACAGTAGATACGCTAGCAACATTGCCCTTCAAACAAGAACACAGTAGTGCTTACATATTACTTGTATGTAATATATGTCAATGCTCGATTGTAGAATAACTGACAATGCACCCCAGGCGGACTGTGAAAAAGTTCTACTACATAAAAAAGTTGACATATAGTTTTAAAAAATAATACATAAGATAAAAATGTATGTTTCAATAACACAGTTTGATTCCCTAAGAGATGAATGCTGAATAAAAAAGACTTCGCCATTGATTTCAATAAATTAAAGATTTATAGGTGCTTAAAAAAATATTTTATCTGCGCGTGGACATAAAATATTAGTATGGATTTGTAAATTCAAAGGTCACCGGCGCCAATTAGCGGCGTAACGTTTGACGAGGAGATATACTTGAATTGAAACCGGATAGATCAGGTTTTATTTTACTATTTCTTCCACATTGAGACGTTTTGCATATGAACAACGTCGTATATATTACAAAATTAGACGTTTAAGTCAATTTCACATTAAAATTTGTTAAACGAACATAAAGATCCGTTCAATATTAAAATCTGCGACATCTTCAGTTACGTTTTTCACTTCATAAAATACTGACCTTTTAATTATTTTTTTCTATTAACCTTCTAATAATTCTACGAATGGAAATTATTCTGTTCGAGGGAGGGGATATGGAGGCAGAGGTAGGGAGGGGGATGTCCACCGGCCAACTCACTCACCGGACGAAACGCGGCAGCAAAAACACTTCCACTTTACGCCGATTTTATTAATTTTCATTCAATAAAATCGATTTTATTAATTAATATTATTTTTCTGCGAGGTTATCCGGTTCGATCTGCCCATTCAGCGGCGGCAGCAGCTGCGTAAATAACAACAAATCACAGAATATAAATCCTCATGCCAGTAAAGAAGTATGCAAAAAGCATTATGATAGGGGGAACATAGTGGTGATAGATAAAATATAAAATTTAAGGAAGAAAAGTTATGATATAATAAAGAAAAGATCTAGATTTTGACATCACTTACATAAATAAAAAAAATATCTTTTCGTGGAATAAGTGACGAAAAGTTATCAACAACGCTATTATTAAAGAAAGGTTTGATAATGGCCATATCGGATATCGGAAAAAAAATCTACAATTGATTGATAAGATCTTGTTCCACATTTTATTATTACATGAATAAACAAAAATAATCTGGGAAAACCTTTACATGATTCTTAACGTTAAAGAAGTTATTGCAAATTATTTAATAATAGTCGAAATTCGAAATTTATTTATGGCAGTCTTAACTATTGAAAAAATTAACACATCTTTAAAACACCAATATATGTTACGCTGCCTTTTGTTAATTAACAGAGCCAGTTTAATTGCTAAAAGCATAAGCAATTGTCCGCCTAATTGTCGGTTTGTAATCTAATTGACTAATCACATCGTCTCGGCCGGCGTTCGAAGCAAGTCGGAGGTCTAATGCCATTGAGCCCCGGCGCCCGCCATTGTTTGACGATTGCATAGTCATTGTCTCCTCTTTTACGGTAGCGGCTAAAGGCCGCTTTGTTTCTCTTTTATGGATAGTTTTTTTTTTGGAGACTTCAAAAAACCAACTGGCTTTATGTTGCGTGCTTTTGTTTTTTTTATATGTATAACAAAAAAATGGTTCTTTTTACGTTATTATGAGAAAGCTATTAGATGTATAAGTTTAAAAAAATATCTCTGCCAATATAAAGGCGATCAGCGGGACGACGGCGAAACGGCATGATTTTTGTATTGTACGTAGTTGAACTGATTGTCATGGAAATTTGTTGGGTTTATATGTGATGTATAATGGTACAAACTTTAATAGTACATACTAAAGCACATGCGCGAGATATAAATGTTGTCTCCTACGTTACCTAACTAACAAAGATAAAAATTTTGAAATTTTACATGAACCGAGGAAACTTTACCTTGAGATCACTTGTGGTTGTACTGTGAGTTGACACGCAAAAAAAACACGATCTCAAAAAGACCGACATATTATAAAGCCTAGTATAGTTAGTGAGAAGGGGAACCAATCTACAAAAGGTTGGCAAACCTGCAATTCCATGGGAGTTGGCTTAGTGACATCAAGCGAAACCCGTACTCGTAAAAAAAAAAATCATCCATATAAATTCGAAATTGTTTTTGATAGTTTTCCCTTCTTATTCGTGCATATATATACTTAAGTTGTTATAGAGTGTGACATAAACACGTTCATAAGGTAGGTTACTTTTAATCCCGAAAACAGCATGGCACGAATCTGATATCCAGTCTAACGTGTGTTTTGATTTATTTATAAGATAAAATGAACATACAAGCTAGGAGTACAGTGGTTGGTATCAACACTGTAATCGGTTGAATCCAGGGACCAGAAGGATCGTACCTTGGTTTTGATCGCAACCGATAGGAAACCCGAGTAGGGTTATACGATCATGGTTATAGAAAAACAAACTGCTGTTATCAGTGGTCGGCAACCCGGAGATCGCGAGACCGATGCGGCTCTTTGACTCCTCAGCTCTTCATTTCAATATTCGTATTTTTAATAAATACCATTCTTTATCTTTCTTTAAGTATGTTACCAAGTTTTATTTAATTTATTGTTTGTCAAACTAAGACTTATTTAGCAAAGGCAAGCTCGAAGGTACGAACGAGTAGAAAGAAAGTACTTTTAATCTTAATTATTTCCGTACTAATGTCTCTTACTAAAGCAAAGCATATGTTAAAAAATGGCTCCTTGAATGAACTTCAATTGTGTTTTATCTATATTAAGATCTTTTGGATGACAAGGTAGCCGACAACTGCTCTAACCTATTACCACCTGCAGCTATTTGTTCACAGTTTTATTACAAAAGCAAACTGATCTTTTGGATTCGATCATGTCAATTTATCAATATCAACCCTTCATTAATTAATATACTGAATAAACGCTATTAAATTGAATTTACATTACATTCGCAGTCACTCTCGATGATTGTAAAGGAGTGATAATTTTAATACGTCAATTACTATTGGCATATCAACGTCTCATTACGCCAATAAATGTCTAATATACACTTCGCTGGAATAAATACTGTGGTTAAATTTAAAGTATTTTATGACTATGCCTGCACCTGGGGGTTTTAATTGATTTTAATCGGATTACTGTCTCGTCGATTATCTTAGTCACGCGTGAAAACGTCGCGCTTTTGTATTAAACCGAAGCCCGTTATTGAGCTTTAGACAAACATAAATTCAATAATTAATTCAAATATCTCATATATGTTTTTTTATGTATTATATGATTAATCGAGAGTGACTTAGGATTTTTTCTAACGAAAAAATGAAATTCATTGTTAAAACAACGCCAATGCAAAACTAATTCATTAATACGTACTGCAAATAAACATATTTTTTTTATAAAATTTTTAGGTACATTTAAAAGAAATGAAAAATGACAAAGAATATTTTTACGTACACTTAACCGGTAATCATGACAAACAAGCAACATGTGGACGCATTTGAAATAAAAAAAAAATAATTTGTGACAAGTCTTTAGACTAACTTATACCGGAAATATTAAAATCTAGAATAGAACAGTAAAATGATTTAAATTATTTCATATTGCTGGCAGAGCGTGTTGTACCACTTTTATGGATTTTCAATATATTATTAAGAAATAAATAATATTCAAACATTTTATTAATAAAACGGATGACACACTACAAATAAAATTTTAATATTGGCCACCTAACCAAGTAGAACGTTTTAAATTAAAGTCGTTCTCAAGTTTTTAGGCATCGAATATGCAAACACCTAGATAAGGTTTAGTCAAATACATGTACAAGTATCATTACAATTAGTTTCACAACCTGTTAAGCGGAGGCGGCCGACCGGGATGGAATCTGTCGAGTCAGCGTTACTCCCTCCATTCAGTCAATTAGCCACCTAACCCTGGTAGCAGCGAAGGCGCCGAGCCCGCCACAGATAACATCTATTGTCTTCGTCGCACGTCAAACAGAATTAAAGGAATTCAAAAAGATAATCCCTTTTAAATTACAAAACCATTTTTATGTACCTTTATTAACTCCTCTATTTACGCTGATGATATATATTATACTGTATTTTTTTATAAAGATATTTTATGTGTCTTTGTTATTTTATGTTTATCTTTTGTAATCTTCTTATCTTATATTGATTGACGTTGATGCTTTTAGCCTATGCGGCTCTTTAAAGCTTCATCGGATCACCGAATTCGTGGAAATGCTAGTTTCCACGAATTCGGAATTGGATAGACCCCACGCCCTGCGGGGTCACGACCTATGTGTTAGTGCGTGTGTAAACTGTCTTCCAGACAAAAACTGTGTTGAAATCCGTACAGTTATTTTAAAGTTAATTTCAGTAAGAGTTAAACATAGTGTTATATCTAATATTTGGATTCATTATTAGTGGCGGAAGTTTTTTTTATGCAAAAAGTTAGTTCGGACCATTTGTCAACGCCACTTAGCGGTGACAGGAGGAAGTCGTTAATGTCTTTTTGTTCGATTCCACCCCCTCTACGCTTGATCCACCTACGGCAGTGTTTGTAGGTCGTCTCATGAATTATAAGTTCCTCGTCTCAGAGAGAGATATAAGTTATACTTGTGCTGTACTTATAATGGAAATGTCCAAAGAAAAGTTAGCTAAAAAGCCTGCAAAGTTCTAAAAACTCGAAACAAAAAATGATAAAATCAGCTATAGGTGTTGACTGTAAGCAAACTGTAATCTAAAATTTAATTACTTTTTTCACATTCTACACTATATTTTCAACGTATTTATTTTCTTATCCTTATGCTTTTTCTAATCTTCTAATCTTCTAATCTTCCCATCAAATCAAATTAAAATACATTGATTAAAATAGGCTTTTACAAGCACTTTTGTATCGTCATTTTTACATATCAGTTCGTAGGGAAGCTACTAATGGCTCGGAATGCAGTTATGCTGAAAAGAGGTGGCGAGAAACTCCACAGCTGCTCTTTTAAAATACCGTTACAATATGAGTTAATACAATAATAGCTATCCCACATACGAGTCAATCAACTAAATTCCGCGCATTTAGGTAAACAAAAACCTCTTGAACAGTATAATAAGATTTATGCAAGGTTTTAACACGCTCAACTGGTAGATCCAGGGCATCTTGTGCAATTCCATTATTTGTGCGTGCACTCAGGCCCATGGAAGATCTTTTCACCTTTTGGAGACGAAATCGAGTCGTTACAATCTTATTATTATTTCTAGTATTTTTCGAGTGCTTGTCACTGAGTTTCAAGAAAGCATCAAAATGTTGTCGGATTAATGATATGTTACAGAGTATATATTATGAAGCAACCGTCAGTATACTACTTTTTTAAAAATCATCTCACAGGGAATCTTGAGCTCTCAGGTAACAAATCTATGATTATAGCGTTATATTTATAGCGTTATGTTATTGACACTCATAAATTACGTACCGAAAAAAAATATGATCAACGTCTCTATCGACCTCGATCTCATTGAACCAAAACGTAAGATAATAAGAAATTATTTATTTTCTAATTACAATCAATTACAATCAAACTTTAAAAATTGTAAAATATTTTCCAAAGTTATGAGAAACACGTTGCATATCTTGAAACGACGCGGTGTTAACTAATATTTTTCTATGACAGAGATGACCTGATAGCTCTGTCTCCTTCTTGATGGATGTGGGTAAGCCAAGTAGGGCGAGCCTATCGTGCATTTGCACAAGTAACCATAATTGCACTGCGCAATTGGTATGTACAGATAAGTGTTTGTAAGAAGTGAAACGCGTAATGACCTAAATTATATTATAGATGTGTATTAACGACATACAAGAAACATAAGTTCTTATGTGACCTTTACCATTAAGTATTCTAGACAACGTTGTTTTATAATTTCAGGAATTTGCCTTGCTTATTTCTACTAACGCTCTTTGTATGCCCATTAGTATACTTTGATCATAAATACTGACAACAAATGAATTGCTTTTAGTGTTTTTTATATTTTTTATGGAGTAGACAGACAAAATAGCAAGCGACTCACCTGTTAAGCGATCACTGCCGCCCATGGACATTTGCAACATTAGAAAACTTGCAAATGCGTTGCTAGCCAGGGATGGGCCACCGGCCACCTCACTCACCGGACGAAATACAGAAGCATATACACTTCCATTTTACGCCGATTTTCTGTGAGGTCGTGGGACTAATCCGGTTCGAGCCGGCCTATTCAGCAGCGGGGGCTGTAAAAATACGCCTCCTTCAACAATACTACTAAGTCTGGCGGTTCTTTAAAATTTAATCAAGATATCTAAACGAACAAATGCGAACTCTTGCTTTTAATGATGAGCTAAAGCTTGTCTTTATGGGCATCAATGATTTATTGCATTTACGCGAATAGTACATTTTGTTAAAATTTATTTGATTTTAATGATGGAGAATTTAAAACCAAATAAAAAAACGATAAATCCCGTAAATTAATTTAATTTTAACAATTTGCTAAACAATATTCAATTTGCCTACGACAGTGATGTTTTCGTTATTTATAAAATAAGAAATTGTGAAAATCATTTAAAATAACGGCTTTAAAACAAAACAATACATTCAACAAACTGATTTCACATTGCTGGTTTACGATAGCTTTGCATATCTACCTGCATTGTTCTTATTTCCATAGATCTAATAGCTGATAAGTGAACTAATTGGATTGCAATTAATTGCGAAACGCCTTACGCAGTTAGCGTAAGTAGGTAAGTGTAGTACAGTAGTCCTTTCCCCGGTAGGTACACAGAAACAATAGACGCCGTTGAGCCACTGCAGGGCTGGCGACTGAAGGAAAACAAAATATATATATAGCAAATAATAAAGAATGTTTCTCATCAGTATCAAAGAAAATTTAATAATAAGAGATAAACAGCAGAATGTTACGTACTGACAATAATCAAGAATGATTCTCATCAGTATCAAAGAAAGTTTAATAATAAGAATGCCGGCTTTAAACATTTGTTACAATCAAAATCAATTGAACGTGAAACAGTTAATGAAGATACTAATAAAATCGAAAGTGTTGAAATCGAGGAGTTCGAGATTTTACGACTACAACGTAGAATATCGGATATCTAATGAAAGTTACTATTTTATTAAAAAAAGAATCTAATGCACAACTTGACAAGTTTCATTCTAATATAATTATAACATAAAACCTTATTTAGGCTGTTATTTTTCTATTTCTGTTTTATTAGTTTCTAATAGATCAAATATGTGGAGTTAACTGAATCGCATTATATCGTATCATTAAACATTTTAAAAGAACCACTATTAAATTTCTCATAAAAACTTTGCTGGTACTCAAAATACACATCCCCATTCTTAACGCAAGGGCAATCTTTCAAAATTAATTAAGAAAAAACGTATGCGTCGCGGGACGCGCGACAGAAGCCACTAGACTGGGCCGTTACGCGTTACGTTACGAAGCGGTTTACCCACCCATAAAAAGTTATCACTTCA
>DWHQ01001936.1:0-10061 GCA_018247955.1 Eurytides marcellus marcellus | reverse complement strand
AAGCATAGTTGTGTGTATAAAAAAATGTTGCCAGGCAAGCAGTTACTAAATTCGTTTAAAAGATCAATTCTTTTTTTTTTTTGGTTTTTTATTTTTATTTTTTTACAATTGAATCGCTAGTTGATTTACCATGAATCCATTAGATCATAACAAGATTTTTTATTAAATTATAATTCGGCCAGAAAATCGATGTAATTTTTTGCCTATTTAATTTTTTTGTCGCCATCGCAAACATTTACTCGGCCCGCTGCTTTATGTAGACATGTTTAAGGATTTTAAAAAAAAATACGTATTAAAGATTTATCTGACCACGTGTTGGGATAACTTGATGCGTGATGTATTACCGCAGGCTGCCAAAAAACTTACATAAGAAAATTTAAACGCTGCAGACATTTCAACGAGAGTTTAACCAGAACGTTGTAATAACAATTTTAAATCATTTTATATAGCAACTTCAACAGATGGTTTCCTCGAAATATTTAAAGAACGAGGGGTGTTCAATAAGTAATGAGAACGGTAAGGACGCAAATATCTTTTAATTTATTTCACTTTATTTTTCAATATAGTCACCTTTTAAAAGTATACATTTATTATATTGATTGTCTACACATAAAATTCCTTTTTTTTAAAAATCTTCTTCTGTACCGCGGCAAGCACGGCGTCATCAACTTCAAATTCCTCTGAAGTGCTCTTTTATCCGCGGAAATAAATAAAAAGCGCTAGGAGCGAGCTCTGGTGAGTATGGCGGATGCTCCATCAATTCAAAGCCAGCATCTTTGATGGCAGCCATCGTAACTCTTGACTTATGCGCGGGGGCGTTGTCTTGGTAAAACAAAACACCTTTGGAAAGTTTGCCTCGACGTTCTTCGCGTACATCTCGCAATTTTTTTATTTGTTCTGCATATAAATTATGGATTAGTATTATTAGTAGTGGCTCCATGATCGAGGTATTCGACCATAACTACTCGTTGGCTGTCTCAGAAAAGAGAGCCCATGACTTTACCGGCGGATGGGGTTGCCTTAAATTTCTTCGGAGTCGGAGATGTCCTCTTCTAAGTTATGGACTGTTGTTAAGTTTCTGAATCGTAAAGATGAAGCTACGTTTCGTTCACAGTTATAAAACGAACCAAAAATCCGCAATATGTTTTGTTTCTGAGCGTCAGTCCGGGCACCCTGCACACTGATACCTTTTTCATACCCAAATGGTTATGTATAATTTTATAGACACTCCCTATCGAAATCTTAACTTCCGTTGCAAATCAAGTTGCGCGAAAAATTATATTTATATCTTCATATTATTTTGTCTCGATAATTAGAATTTTTACTTTATGAAGATATCTTAATAAATTACAACATTTAATGACTAATTAAATTAATACATTCATGTTACTATCTTCATTTTCAATTTAAAATAACAATGTATAACATTTGTAGGTCTCTAATTTGGTTGTGATTGCTTACACTAATTGGCATTACCTCGGCTGGATACACTTATAATGAATTATAAGCTCATTGTGAACGATGTAATTCGGTTAAAATGAACAATACGCTTAACATCTTACAAAAGCCTCGAGTAGTCATTATGTAATAATTTCACTGTCACAAATTAATTTTTGCGAAACACGCAAATTTTTATTACGTATAGTAATCGAACACACAACATGGCGCGTACTAGCAGTTGACGATGTGACCACTGCGCCAATCGTGCAGTCATTACAACGAAATACATAAATACATGTCTAAAAATTTAATCACCAATGTCTCGTGCTGCTATGGAAGCAACAATTTGACATTAAATTGTTAAAACTCAAATCAATCCAAATAATTTTTATACAAATATCAGATAGATCTTAATTAGTGCCTTAAATAAATATCATCATTTCATCATCATCACCTTTAAAATCGAAATGTTTTTGTTTTTGATTATAATAATGTAGGAAATATGATACACTTATAATTCACGACGTCACTATATACAGAGCGTGTCAAGGATTATAGTTAAACTTGACAGTCTTTGGCCGAAATCCAAAGCATCATTCGTCTCTTTCAAACTTTTGCTAATGGAACTAATCACTAGGCATTGCGTATTTCTGTTAAATTTCCCTAACACAAATAAATTTCACTTGTTTAAACTTTATTTCGCGTTCATTCACCGTACGGTGACCATGTGAAAGAGTACTCCGCCGAGACGACGTGGTTTGAATGTTTCATGAAACACGCGCAAGAGAGAATTACATTAGTGTTCATAAAATATATGTAATAATGTTTGCAAACTTAAAAAAGTATGTTATTATAAACGTTTCTAACTCTAGAACAAGAGAGATAAATTTTTATACCATAAACAACTATTTATAATATTATTTACCCTACTCGTATAGGTGTTTATTTAAAGCTTGAACAAATATTACTGCGTTATAGGGTCACACATATGATAATTTTTCTTTGTATTGTTGTAACACTAAATTGTAAGTTATAAACATAAGTACCAAGAAGCTTCTTGATTCACCTGACTTAACGAAACCATAAGACTTGCGTTTAACTCGAAAAAATATAATTAGCTGTTGTATAATAAATGTTAATTCGGTGTTTCACCTAGAGCAAGGGAAGTTTTTACAATTTTTAAAATAATAACAACATTATTTGCTTATAATTGATAATATTTAATATGTTACCAACATTTATCAAAATATTCTTTTAATCTTTTTAGACAAGCTGTTATGTCTGCCTATGTTTAACCCAATTTCGTTTAATGATTATTTATAACACTATCTACCACTATCTTGACATCACGCACGATTATTTCTTAGTTGTTCTATATAATATAACCTAAAAATATACTAAATATACGACGATTATTATATAGTTATTCTAATTCACAGTTTAAAAATACCCGCGTCACTATTCAACATATATAGACAAAACATATACACATCGTTGTTTTATATATTGGAAATGATTTATCCGAATCAATAGAATGGTTGCGTTTGAGTTGAAGCAGTTAGCTTCGTTACATTGATAGATACAAAGGAATTTATTATAAATGTAGTTTCGTGTTCATGGTGTGTATTTAATGTTAATTTCAGGAGCGATAGTTGCTACTTTGTTGCGTGCTATAACCGGTTGTGGCAAATTAAACTAAGCACTACTTTACTCAACTCAGCTATGACTACTATAGCAAAACATTTACCGCCTACCAAGAAAAATAAGTGGCTTTATAAAATGTCACTTTTTAATGATATTTGAGCTCTGATTCCTATATAACGCTTCATCGGGATACGGAACCCGTGGAAAAGATGGTTTCCACACATTAGTTTGGCATTCTACCTGCAGGGACGCGCATGAAAATATGCATGGAATAACAAATTTTGGTATAATCGGGACATCGGGAACTAAGATATTTTATCACATTTTTCTTCTCATGTAGTATAATTACGATTCGCTAGTTAATCACCTATATTACCCCTTAAATATTATTGAAAACCAACCAATTGTTGACACATCAATATCAAGTTCTTCAAAAATCTTCCGAAAGCGGGTAACAACCTATAATTGATCCCTATGTGGCGAAGATATAATCTATACAAAATAATTCACTTACGAAATTTGTATGACGCATGTAACGGACAATGTTTATAAAATCGCACGGAATTTATATTACTTCAAAACGAGATCTGAGCGGAAAGCACGTGTTGGCAGCTCACTGTATTCTAATATTTCAAAACAACGTTAAGTGTACCAGTTTTCGCGGTGGAACAATCAACTATATCCCCTAAAACCAAAACTAACATCAATCAAAATATTTATTGAGGAATTATGGTGCAATTCTTACATAAGGAAATCAGTGTAATAATAATCTAAAATCAAACTACTAAGATCTACCGAAGGGTCGAAAGTTAAAAAAGATTTTCTTTTTCTATACTATATTGCGCTCTGTATTTAACTATTTGATTGAACCTAATCCACACCTATAATTATACTACGACTTAAAATAATCGATACAGTAAAGATTCAAAATCCTCAGAGAATTGAGATGGACGATTTACAATGGCATTAAACGATAAAAACACACAAACAGTATCAGTAGCACACGTACAACATCAATCGTATCAAAAGAGCGAGTAATTTTTTTTTATTTTAATTTTCGTGGCACCATGGGCTAATAGGCATTTGACGTTTGTTTGTTTTCGTTATAAAGTAAAAATAGCAATAAAGTCTTTATCGTTTAAGTATATCGTTATTTACAAATACTTTTAAAAGCCCAAGAACGAGAGAACGCTTTACAAGACATAATAAGTGAAACAAGCACTGAAATATCTAAAAACTACTTGACTTTTTTTCTATTAAATTTCATATAATAGAATAAATGGATTCTCAAATGTGTTACAAAGAAATTCATATTTTCTCGCATGTAAAATGACAAAAGTTAAACGACCAATTCGCAGAAGCGTGGGACTTCTCCAATGAAATTTATGTGGGTCAAACTGGAAATGGAAAATTCACTGTATCCAACCGCGATATGGGTTATTTTTGTATATACACAACAAAATAAAGTTCCAGAACGACTGTGCCAATTAAAATACGCATTTGTCCTATTTGCAAACGGATCTACACCTGGCTGAATATATAATGGTATTAAAAAAAAAGGGTTTATTTGGTTTTATATGTGTAAAGTTTTTGAAGCAGCATAACCTTTTAATATCATAATACTGATAAAATCTATAGCTCGATTGGAGCTATGTATATATACTTATACTAATTAGGTGAACATGTCATATTTCTATGACCAATAAAGTTATCACCTGATATTACGTGACTTTCATCGCCTATAAACTTTTACAACATTCGTGGGATCGGTACTTCGGTTACTTAAGTGAAGACGTAATGTATATATATTACATGCAATACTTTCTCTATTCTGACCCATTCATTTTCCTATATCAGTGTTATGCATTAGATGACAACGTGTGACTACCAAAATAACATTTTGTAGATAGAATTCCTATTTTGCCACGGAGAAACTAAAAACTGTAACAGTAAAAACAAAGTAATTTATTAACCTGAAGAAACAATTAAACGACTGACCTCTATGCCACTACTGTTTTTGTTATTGTCGATCACCCTGACAAATTATAGGCACTCTTCTCATAGGTTTTGTTCTCTTTTAACCCGTATTCTTATTTTTAAGCGATTGATCAACGAAACTGTAATTTTTGTCCTAATTAAAACAAATATTCCAATAGTTCAATATTTTAGAATGGAAACTTTTATTTTTTTATAACGATATAACATCATTTAAAATTTTTCAATAACTATCGAGAAAAAAATGTTCTGAATCAATATATTTTAATTATCCTTTCAATAATTATTTAAACAAACAAAGATTCTCAGATAATCAAATACAGCAGCTGTGTTCAACAGCTATGTCAAAGTAAATATTGGAGAATGCTTAACCGATGCTTGAAAAACTTTCGAGTTTAAACACCTCTATCGTTCACATCTTCTAACAAGATTCGTTTAACCGTCAGAACATCTATCATACTGATATTGCATAACTGAATCCGATGTGAATGCTTTTACTATTCATTTATATTAGTTTTCATTTTGATATTTTATAGTTGTCCTCTATAGAACAGTTTCTATTCTTTTACAGTTTTTGGTTTGTTGGTTATTCATCTTTCACACAGCAATCGAGAAACTGATCACCATGGTTTTTGGCATAGGTTTAATTTATGGGACGGAGCGAAAAAGACCATTTTTATCCGGGGAAAAAAGGCGGAATCCAAAACAAAATGACCTGGTTAAAAACCGTGGGCTGAGTATAGTATGAAATAAAAGCAAGTTTAATGCGAGAAGTAGGCCGAAAAACCATTCATATGACGGTAAATAAAGACCACATTAAAATCTCATATTTTTATAGCATCAAAACGCGAACAACATTCAAGTATTTCGCCTAAATTCAAACAAATATAGGTTGTAAAAGTAAATGACTTAAAATTTAACAGATTATACGATTCATAAATATAGTTACGATCGCGTAACGGTTTATTGGCAAAATTCGAACTAGACGAAGCTTCGAAAATCGTATAAACCTTTTAATTGCCACCGACACGTTGATGGGGCGAACAGAATCACGAATTATTTTCCCAAAATTCTGTCGTGCACACAAAAATCCAATGTCACGGCTGCACAACGCGTAGGAGAAAGTCCCCCTATCGTAATTCGTATCTTGTAAATAGTCGGCACAGCTGCTCGTTGCGTAACCTCTGTCGCTTCTGTATGATACGAGCTAAAATCGTGTCTGTATTTTGTTTACTATTCTTTCGAGTTTTATAGGTAACTAAAGTATTATTCGTCGAAGTTATTACAATATCAATGTAAACAGTTCATCGACCTAATTGTAATTAATATATCGATAGTGTTTAAGGGTAAAAATATTTTAAAAAGTCGTCCAGTTGACTATTCTACTTAGGGTGCGATCGTTGGCCATTTAATTGCATTATATTAAACGGATAACTCGTTCTACGCAACAACTTCTGAATACCAAATCCAATAAAGTAGATTATAACGTAACGTAATGTCTACGGAAACATGTCAATAACCAGCGTTTGCTGCTAGCGGCCCTCGAAGCCCGCATTCAGCCTCGATGTTAATAATAATAAAGATAAGTGAATAACAGATCATGGAAGACGGCCAAGGGCGTTGCATCCGCGGCAGACATTGCTGCAAAACGCCAAGGCAGTGACAACAGACTGTGAAATCTGGATTTTATCAAAAAACTTCATTAACCTTAACCCGACACGCAATGCGAGAATCTCCGATTATTTTTAAATAGTCTTCTTAAATACTAGTTTTCATTTTGATATCAGTCAGATAGTCCCTGCACAATCTAATTTACATTCTTATTAAATAATAAAAAACTTTAAGAGTTAATTTACAGCTTGATCTATAAGATCTATAAGGTTAACGAACTAAATCCATGATTTCATTACAGCTTCCGGAGTCGACGCCTGTACTTGCATTTAATAACAAATTTTATTCGACAATACTAAATAAGCATTAATTTGCGTTTCACGCAATTGCACTGTACAAAGCAGGTACAGTTCCTGTTTGATTAATAAACGAATACCTACAGTAATAAATTGTCGCTGTAGGCCTTTATTACTATGGGATAAACAAACAATATTTTATGTGTTTGAACGTTTAGCCATGCCTTTATGTGTCAAAATTTACTTTGAAGGTTTTCTAAATTCACATTCACACTGCAAAAAAACATCGCCCACGACGATTAACGGACTTTTAACTTTTTTATGTATTTATTAAAATATATTTAAACTTTCTAATATAAAGATAAAATAATTTTGAATAGCTTTAAGGAAATTACGCTGTTTTTACTCTAAAAAAAAATAATTTCGCTGGAAAATAACGATAATTAATTTAGTTATTCTAAACCACCTTAAGTCTAATCAAAATTATCTGCGCGCACAATAAAAGTTTTTTAAAACGACTTCTGTAATGTTTGTATTGCAAAAGGCCACCGTGAACATTAATTCTTTCGTAAAACAGCACCAGTTCCGTCTGGATGACCGTACATTGTCGTATGGCCGGCGCCAGTCTCAAGCCAACGCATTGTTTTACTCCGACTTTCTTTTCTATATCCACAACTATAGAAATAACAATTACTAGTATACTCAACATAATATAAACATAGTATAGTATACTCAACATAAAATAAAAGATAATAGAATTCTCATATTTTGCCTGTTCCACCGATATTGGTAGTTAATTTTATGTATTAAAGCAAACAATTCCTCACTCTTTAAAGTATTTGTTTTCATGTATATACATGTACTGTGCTATGGCGGGGAGTTCGGTTTTCTTAATTATTCGTGATAAGATGGAACCTGTTTCATTAGCAGTGCCAAAAACTGTCTCTATGCCAAAAATAATATCAATCGGCTCCAGCGTGAAAATATGACTAACCAACAAGTAAGGATTTCCAATCCGTTTATCTCGTATAACGGACAATAAAAAACATGCATAAAATTCATCAAGGTGAACAATAAACATATCTTCAATACGTACGCACTCAAGTTGCAAAGCGATATTAAACTGTTTGTTATAAATTTATAGATATAGATGCATCGTGTCACCTAGACCCCAAACAGTTCCTAAGATATACTGACCCAAATACTAGACTCACTCGCGCGTGAGTACGGCAATTCACGCTAGAAATGATGTTAGCGTGCACAAAACAAAACGTTAACAACTTAATATGGTGTGACTAATAGCACACGAGAGGTTTCAGGTTGTGTGTTTTGTATCACGACAGTGTTGTAACGGTATGATGTGGTCGATTCCGCCGCAACTAGAGCAACGACGATACTGGACAGACTAGCGAGTGTAGTCATTTGCTATAGACATTTTGGTCATTTCTTTTTAGTCTTGTTGGCTATTGTATAGGGCCGAATTGCTTAAGAGAATACTATTGAAATAAGAGAATATTATTGAATACTATTTGAATTATTAGGATGCTATTCGATAGAAAGTTCAAATGCGAAACTCCCCGACTCATAACTTAAACAAAATTATACTTTCGAGTTCTATCATATCGTTTCGCGAATTTATCATATTATTATACTATGGCAACAAAGACATTCTTTAGTCTGGTTTAGAATATTGATGTGCATTAGACGAAATTCGAGGAAAAAGACGAAGTTTGAGGATACTTTCGCCAATACTTTCCATATAGTCATTTAGTTTTATTATATTTAAATATTCAAGAAAACGGTGATATATAATCTAGAGTATATTGAACAACATTTTTTTATTTTTATTCAATGAAATTGGCTAGTGGGAAACATTTGTACGAAAAATTTTGTCATTAATTTTTATCTGATAACAGAGCAAACGCAGTAGGGGAAATGCGACCGGGTTAGTAGATACGATGTTCGATCGCCCTTGGCCTATATCGTGATGTTAGTAGGTCAAAGGGTGGACAGGTACTTACATTTTGTTATTGCATACTATCTCATTTTACCTCCCATAGATAAGAAAATTGATATATATGTTTATTGTTACAATGAAATATAAAATGTTAAAACGCTATTGCTTTGTTATTTTATCACCTCTCCACATTTTATAGCTTCTATCGATCTTTACTCATAATTATAATAACATAATTAAGTTAGTGCTTCATGAAAACACCTTATGTTTTACAATTTCGCACATTAATGTTAATGATGTAGAAATTTCTGTTAGAACATACATATATATTATCAACAACAACAACATTAGAAATATAAGTATTATACACACAAGTATTATATTAAAACATTTCTAAATTCGAATGCTTTCAACGTGCCATAAATTTTGTAAACTCATTAGGTTAGACATAGTGTAAATTTATTTGCTTTCTGACTTTATTGGTCGAAAATCAAATATGTATACGAAGAATTAATACCTAGGTGCGAGAATAGAGATGCTCTCAATATTCTTGAAGTTTTAAAATATTCGAAGCAATACTTTCTCTTTACGGAATCATCGCAAATATATTGTGAATAAATTTTTCATCAAAATGCCTCCATTATCCATACTTAAAAAAAAAGAGTTATAAGATCATTTTTTTAACTAAATTTTTAACAAGAACATTAACTATAGACACTTTTACAAATGAATGGCTACATTAATTAAGCAATGCTAATGTTATGTATAGTCGTAAAGACTCATATAAATTTCAATAAATATTAAAAAAGGTTTACGGAGGAGGCGGAGATTGTACCAATTACACAGAATTACCGATATAATTATCGAACAAATGCCTGAAATTGCTGGTTAACACCACTTAATTCTAACAAAAACACAAATAATTCTACTTGAATACAGTAGGTATTGCAATTAAAGATAGATAAATCATTCATATGTAGTTAACAAAAATAAAAAAAAAATATCAAAACAATCTTAACTGCAATATAACTGTGATTAACTAATAAGAATAAAAAAATAATAAATAAAAAACTGTAATATCGCAAGAAACTATTAAAATAATATTAATAGAGCATACT
>DWHQ01001935.1:0-10062 GCA_018247955.1 Eurytides marcellus marcellus | reverse complement strand
AATACTTGTCCCGGGTGGGAATCGAACCCACGACCTGCAACGCCGAAGCCAATAGCTTAGCATCTGCGCCAAACGGTTATCAGCATCAAATTTATAGCTAACAATCATAAAAACACCATTATAACTGTATCTGTAATCTGTAAATCAAAATATAATCATATAAATATAATAAGTATGATATAATCATAAAGTATACAATATTTTTTCCAGGTGTAATGTTGGTCATGCTTCAACTTGTAATACTGTTGGCCAAACAGCTGGATTCTTCCTTGGATATGTTATGTTTCTTGCTTTGGAATCTCCATACTTTTGCAATAAGTATATGAGGACCATCCCAGAAGATACTGGCTTGGTCACATTATCCAGTTTCCTATTATTTTGGGGGTGGGTTTTTATTGTATCCACTACTTTTGTGGCCTTATTCAAACATGAAGCAAATGATACCGCAAACAGTAAAGAGAGTCAAGTTAAAGGAATAAACGATATAATCAATGCCTATAAGCAGTTGATAACAATTGTAAAACTGCCAGCTGTAAGAACATTAGCTTTAGTACTTTTTACAGCCAAGGTAAGAGATTTGCATTTTTCTAATTTATAATTTTAATTAATATATATTTCAAGTTTTAAAGTTGTTTAATAAGAAAACTTTCAAAATAAGTATAAGCTTAACTTATTTTGTACACTTTTTTACTTTAGCTGGGTTTCTGTGCAAGTGATGCTGTGTCTGGGTTGAAACTTGTTGAGGCAGGTGTACCGCGAGAAGACTTAGCGTTACTTGCAGTTCCTTTAGTTCCTGTTCAAATTATAATGCCTGTGGTATGTATTGTATTTATTGTTTTATACAAAACTAGTGATTGCTGAATAGTTGAATTTTACAGATTATTGACATTACAGGTTGAATTAAGCTCCATACAAATAACAAACATACCCATACTCTATGATATCACTCCTCTCTTATTTATTTTTCTCATATTTGTAATATACTTAAAAATTGTTGTAAAGGATTTTTCTTACACATTAATGTACATATAAGTTTTTATATTTTTATGGAATCAGCAATAAATATATTAGTATAACTTTCACAGTTATAGTCTGCATTGTCATTTTTAAATTTCAGATTTTATCAAAGTATACAACAGGGCCAACACCTTTATCGCTATGGCTGCGTGCATTTCCGCTCCGGCTTCTGGTCGGACCATTAGCTGCAATACTAGTGGCTTTAACACCTAGCCTATTAGGGAATTCGGGACCTTCCTACTTTTATCTTTTTATTTTAATGTGTCTTTACGTTTTTCACCAGGTAAGTTTATTGAAAGAAGTCATTTGAATAAAATACAAATTACTACACTCATAAATTTCACACTACTTACTAATCTCATAAAAATTTTAAATGTACCTGAAAAATAGAGACTCTTTTTCATTGATATGCTATTTCAATGCCTGCATTGCCAGTTACATTACTGTCAGACAGTAAATGTATAAAAACTGTTGTCTTGTTTTGAAGAGAAAAGTTACAAGTATAATTAATAGGCATAAAGATAAAATCATTTAAAAAACCGGTTCTGCGTGGCACTGTTGTTATGATATGGCCCAACTTGCTTGTCTTGTTTCATTATTTCCTATAATAACATATTTTATTATTAAAGAGGTTTTTATGTTAAATAAATACTTTACACTTTGACTATTGTCTTATATAAAATATAACAAAATTATTTAATTTCAGACATGTCTTTACTGCATGTTTGTTGCGGTAATGGCTTTCTTTGCAAAGGTGTCGGACCCGTTAGTGGGTGGGACGTATATGACACTACTAAATACAGTTTCCAACTTGGGAACAAACTGGCCAAACACACTGGCTTTATGGGCTATTGATCATTTGACTTATAAGAAGTGTTCAGTATTGGAGCTTAGTGACAATACATGTTCATCATCATTAGAAACAGAAGTGAGTATGAAAAATTATATAATAAGTAGTCCAATTGTTAGCAAAATAGTATGAATACTGAAATTGAGTTCTGCCTTCATAGCCTAGTGGTATAGGCCCGCACTTCACAAATCGGAGGTTGTGGGTTCAAATCCTGCAGAGGGCAATGACTTTGTGTTATTGTTTCTTAGCACTATAATATGTCCTGTGCACTTGGCTGATCTCTTGTAGATTGGCCAAGTATACAGGACATTATATAAAATAACGACATTAAATAAAGAGAAAGGCATTTATGTGTTTTATAACATTATAGTTACATTTTATTACATATTCTCAATACAATTTCAATATATATTTTCCAGCTCTGCAAAGAAAAAGGGGGTACATGCAATGTGCAGGTTGATGGATTCTACATAGAGACAGTTATATGTTTGGTTGCCGGGTTCCTATGGCTACAGTGGGGCCGTTCAACTATAAATCGCCTACAAAGGCTTCCACATTCTGCTTGGCAAATATGCAGGTCTGGCAGATAAGACTGAAATCTCTATGGAATTAGTTAGATTAATTAACTTAATAAATCTGTCACTTTCTAATGTTTATATAATCTATTTAGTCAATTAATGAATGTTAAGCCAACTACAAATTTCATTTAAATATACCTTTACAAGCATATTGGCTACTATGTGACGCAGCATTTATTGCAAAGTGTTTCAGTAGATATTTCAGAAACTACTGAACCAATTGAGGTAACACATACTTATTTCTAATTAAAGCAGCTATCCATCAACATAAAGTTTTAAGGCAACAAAAATACAACTAGGACGCAGTACAATTAGGACTTCAAAATTACTTGCTAATATATGTTTTCATATAATAATAGTAATTTAATGTTTTACACATAATGCCTTCTTTTCTACCATCTTATGTGGGTATGCCCTTAATCTCTGATGAACTCATCTGGACACAATTAACATTGTAGTTAAATTTTCTTAATATAATTGATGCAGTTATGCACTGGTAGTTATGCAAGGGTATGTTATGCACTGGTTTGTTATGGGATGGCAATGATTTTATTTTGTTTTTAGTTAGACTAGGTCATTACAGACTAATTATCCGAAATTAAGATGATCCATGCACTGTGCATGGATCATCTTAATTTGGGCATGTAAAAAGTTGGCTTCGGCCACTTATCGACGCCATTAAGTTTTGGCTTTAAGGAGTCCAGAAGGTTAGTTAAGTATCACCGCCTTTGCGCCTGATCTCTTACCGATTATATTGGGTATCCGATCCATCGACCGATGGGAGTAAAAAAAGAGTGAATGCATCTGTGTCTATGCAAATGCTTGTGCACTTTATTATATCCCTTTAGTTGTATATACCCAGTTGGCGAATACAAGAATAGGTCCTAACAAATACACAACGCAAATTTCTTCATTTGAGTTGTTACATCCTTTATTTAATACTGATAAAGGATATAAATAAAATAACATTTCGGAAACTCATTTATCGTCAAATTCCTAATGTAAAGCATTATTTTGAATTCATTGTATAGACTCATCCCAGTTATTAAGATCCCATAAGCGTTCTATGCATTTTCCACAGATATCATATATGGTGTAGACTACCATACCATAACTCCAACTCTCTATTGGTCAACCGGTATTTTAGTTTGAAAAATAGGCTAAGGTATCTACTAGTGTCTATCCACCTGAAACATTTAGAGAAAATATAACCTACTTTAACTCTCACTTTCTCCTTAGTCCAGTTGGATTAATGGCATTCTCCTTAAACCAATAGTTAGTATGGGAAGACAACTTATAACTTAATTTAGGGCTATTTATTGAGCCTGAAACTGAAAAAAGTATATTAGCAAGTATGTTGATAACAAACAATGTTTGATTTGCAATATTTATTGAAGTTTTATCTAAATCTGTAAGTGACAAACACAAAAAAAAACATATTCCATTATTTTGTAATATTTAGGCATATTGACTTATTATAATATGGTTTTAACCACTGGATTGTGATATATTATGTAGACTAATACTATATCATTAAATGATATTCTTTTTGACATTGGTGGGCCCTCATTTTAAAAGTAGAAATATTGATTTAACAAATACATTTTTTACCTGATTGAGTATTGTATAGGCAATGAAAATGAAATAAAACTTTTCTGTTTTCTAATATTTATTTATGCATTCACATCAACACAACTATAAATTATTTGTTTATACAATAGACATCTGTGGATAATAATTTTGTTTAGGATTATTTTAACATTTCTATGCTAAATTAATTATGTTAATATATGCGCTCAATGTTTAGTCTTAAAATATGTTAATAAATAATAAAAGGGCTGGTTTAATAAAAAATATACTTTGGAAGATCAACATTGTATATAACAAGATTTAATTCATAATAAACAGGTAATTTTAACAAGTGATGTAAAGCAATGCAACAATAAAACAATATAGTATTTTGTAATAATTAATATTTTTTTTATTATTAGGGATTATTGTTATTATAATAGGTATTGTTATATTTTAAGAATTATGGTTATGTTTGTGTTTTATTTACTTTTTTGTTTCAATAATTTTGAAACAGGTACAGTATTGTTAGTGTAAATTTATGACACATTTTTTTTAATAAAAACATTTACTAACATAAATGTCAATTGTTATGTATACAATTAGGCATTTTGTTTCAGTTAGACATCTGTTGCAAACCATCTATGGTCTCAAACTTACAGTATCAATATAATTTGTCTTTTTTATTTACAGTTATCTGTTAAGGTATATTTATTATTTATGTAGGTAATGCCTAATTATTTTATTTTCCAAAACAAGCACATCCACATAATAGTAATTTAGATTGCGAAATTGAATGTATATTTCCAACAAATGTATATAGTTGTAATACAGCGCAATACTAGTCTAGATATTTTTGTGTCCACTTTATACATATTCATACATCAGTGTCCTAAATTACTCGATTAGATATAAATTAATAACATATTGGGCATTTTATTTGTGCGCCAAAATATATAAATTTCGTGATTATACTAAATTCCTTCGAAACTTCTTAAATTTATCACCTGAATAAATGCTTTTATTTGACTTTTTTTGGCAGTACACGGTCGTAGCACAATTTTGTGTGGATTTTATTTTATAGGTATTTATTATACCAAAAGTATGCTATGCTATGCTAATATAGGTAATATTCATGTTAAACGTACTCGATCGGAAAAGACTAAAAACGACAACTTATAGTGTGCCATGGTAATCAATAAATTCATATTAAATCGAAATAAGGAATCTTTTACCAGTTACCCATTCGTTACTTATTCTAAACAAATGTAATATTAATTGATGCGTCTAATTAAAAAAATAAAACACCTACACACTATTTTAACGATTTTGTTTTGAGATATATTAGGGATTGCCCCTATATCGCAGTTTTCATAAACATGAAATCGCGAGCACAAAGCACACCGACACCAGGAACAATCGAAATTATAACACGGCGTGCATTAGCAAACGCTTATTATTAATAGGTTACACGGATGGTGCAGTATTAAACCACTAACCAATAAAACAAATAATAATAATATAATAAAAAAATATATCTCATTCGAAAATTTAGAATTAAAAAAAAAATTGTCCACATGACGAATCCTAACAAACGTGCATTTCATGTCTTTCAAGTTACTATTCCGTTTACTGCTCAAATGAAATTACGAGGTAATAACATTCGGCATTCGTACCTATATCAATCAGTTAGACCGAAATAACCACTTTTACGCAGTGGTTTTACGTGGTTCGTCTCATTGTCGTTAGGCTATTGTCAGAAGGATTCATCATAGATTGTTGTATCTAGCATCGTCACTACTTTCACGGAAACCGATTATATTGCGCTTTGAAAATACGTCGCAAGTCGTTTCGCAGTACACTGTTTAGTCAGTACTGTCGAGTTGAGTGGGAGAGTATTGTTCTCTCCCTCGCGTTGCAGCTCTTTCCTCTTTCTGCCTCTCACACTACACATTATTCGGCTATATAAATCTAAATACATTGCACAAAAGCAGTTTTATGAAGCGACAACTGAACAACTGAAACATTGCACTCGACGGTACCTGCGCTGCGCACTCGGGCGTTTTTAAGTTTAGCGTTTTCAATGTATACACTTGCGAACGCCAACGCAGTTACGGTAAATCGGGGAGCGCGGTCGCTCGCCGTCCGGCGTTGATTCAGAATCACGGTTCGCGCCTGGCGAGCTCGTCGTCGCATATGATCGGTCGACGGTCGTCGCCCTTTGAGCCCTTGGCCAAGCGTCCGACGCGGCGTGCTATCGCGCTGGTCTTGTCCACCGCGCCCCAGCCGCCGCCGTGGCCGCCCCCGCTGCCGGACCGCGAAAGCAAGCCCGTCACGCCCTCGCCCAGCTTGCTATGGTGGATGCCATACAGGAAATACAGCAGCAACCCTTGGAGACAATATAACGCTAATGATCACTTATGTACGCAAAAACTTTATTAACTTATATTTAATCACAATTATGTAGGTATCATATTGAATATTAAATATAGGACATATATTTTAATGGAGATTTGTAGCCTTTCAGCTGTTATATAAAAAAAGCGTGCGTCGCGCAACGCCTGACAGAAGTGATAACTTAAAATAATCTAAGTAAATCTAAGTTGAACTATTTAATATCGAAATTGTTTAATAACTTTACTTTCTACAATAACTTTCAAAACGCGGCGATAGTTTTACAAAAGGCGTCGTTACGCATTACCTTACGAAGCTGTCTACCCTCCAATAATAAGTTATCACTTCAAAAATAATTGCACCAGAACAGATTTTACATGCCCATCCGACACATCGATCATTTTAATTTTCGGGCACTTGGGTGATTAGCTCGTAAAGCCATGACCCAGCTAAATCATTACCCTCCGCGGAAATCCAATCCGAACCCATGACTTCCGATTTGTAGCTTATACCAGAAAAATATTCTTTTCTAAAATGGATCGTGCGCCATATTAACATCCACAAAGAATCGCCATATAGACACTTAAACCTTTAACATAATTCAATAATTAACATTATCAAGTGTTTGAAAATATCAATTCAAGTATTATTTCAAGATGATTAAATGATTTAGAGTTAAATCGAGTCGACTGTCACGATAAAGATATATATAAAGCGTCTATTGATCAATCAAGGCCAGCATTTATATTATTTGTAAGGATTATAAGGTTTTTTTTAACCTTTACCTCGCTTATTAGAAACTAAACTAATTTTACTCGATATACCTTTAAAATTCTCTATGACATGAAATTTCTGGTTTCACATAATGCATGTTTCAGCAAGCTTTATAAGATTTATTTTTATGCTGTATAGTCTCTCTTCATAATGTTACAAGCACGTACCTTTTACATTACGGAAAGATAAAACAACTTAAACTTTTTGTTAATAAGAGTTTTGTTAGTACACCATGGTTCATCAATTCTATCGATTTAGACAGTCGTTACATCATGCTTTACTTGAAAAAAAAAAAAGAATATTTTGAAACCATTAAAAAAATGCGACAGAACTCACAAAAATACGTGCATAATTGTTTATTTCTTACCTTAGAACCATTTTCTTTATTTGATGAAGTACGTAATAAATTGAAAACATTTAACATTCAAGAAATAGTTACGAACATGCGAATAGTTAACGTGTTAAAAGTATCATACATTATTCACAAAATGGGCCAAGAGAGGATTTTGTTTTTACTATGTTTAAACCAGACAAAATGTCAATGCTATACCGATAGTCATCCATATCGCGAAGCGCGCCCATGTAAGGGCCTTCAAGTTGACCATCAGCTCGACGTTGAGCATGACGCTGGCAGCTGGCAGCAGTGGTACCCAGGGCACGCGGAATGGCAGACGAGCTGGACTCTGCTGGTGAGCCCATATCACGAACAGACCTACAAATTGGGGGATAAAAATCACCTCTTAAACGGCTGCACCAATTCTAATGATTTTTTTTGAGTATCTTTGAGTGAGTCCCTAGATCGTTTAGATTCACAACTTGACCCTCTAGGTGGCGCTACTTTTCCGGTTAGGACGACGTTCGCAGGGCTAGTACAATATACATATACGATTAAACCTTTATAATAATCATTTATTTGCGAAACATAGGTACAGGCATTTTAAATCGCTGTAATTTACTAATTTTACAGAGTATGGAAAATGTTTTTGCTAGAGAGTTGTTGAATTATAATTATCAAAGGGAAGTTTCGTAATGTCGAATAAAGAAATAAGCATAATAAGACAAAATCGCATTAGAAAAGATTTAAAAAGCTAAAATAAAGAATTTAATAAAAATTTAAATAAAAGGCATGTAAAAAGTATTACAATGTAAGGAAGTTGAAAATATATCCCTAAAAATGACTTTCAATGACATCATAAGTGCGAAAATACTTCCCTATTTTTTTTAGACTATGACGAGACGAGCATGTCACACGTATGATGCATGATGATAAATAACTCACTTGTCCATAACAATACACTCTGTAGCCTAGTGGTATAAGCCTGCGCTTTATATTGGAGGTTCTGGGTTCGAATCCCGCGGTCAAGTAATGACTTCGTGTTATTGGGTATTACTTATTTGGGTTAGGGCATTGCGGTCTCTCGATTGCCTGAAAATAAGATGATCCAAGGGTTGGATGGGTATAAAAGTCGGGCCCAGATTCTAAAAGGTCGATTTGATATCTTCGCCTCTACGCCTGGTCTCTTTCTCTGATAATGTTGGATATCCGTGTTATCGGGCTATAAGAGTAAAGGAAGATAAGTGCTTCTGTGTCTGTGCAAACACTTGTGCACTGTTATATATCCTGCGCAGTTGGCCGATCTCTTGTAGATTGGCCGCCGTGGCCGGAATCGGTCAGGATGACATTATTATTATTATTATTATAGAGCGTATAAATAAAATCATTTAATGTTTATATTGTATATATTAGACGTCAAAAATAAGCTGATTCATTTCGATTTTTGTAAAACTAGAGCTCTAAAATATTCTCATTCCCTGTTAGTGTGATGTCTTGTATAATGAATGTTCCACAGACATCTTTCGCATTCGGATTCCCACTCCTTATCACGTATTCACAAATGGGCCGGGACATAGTTGTGACTAACTTTCAGGTGTAATTTTTCTTTCTAATACTTATATCAGCGATTTCGTTGAAACGGGAAGTTATTTAAAAGATTCACATGTATTATAAGAAATGTAAAACTTTTTAGGAACAATTTTTTTTAGGAATATATACAGCATCGTTACGTTTGTACTCCAAGGATTGATGGGAGTGGTAAGAAACATTTTATTTTTCTAAAACTCGAACTTATTATAATATTGAAAACTGTCTCAAAACTTCGTCGCTCATTAACAATTAATAATAAGACCATGAAACAAAAAAATAATAATAAGAATAAAATAAACAGACTGGACATTTGAACCATAAGCTAATTTGTTGCTGTTACCAAGTCCAGGCAGGGACACTTATAATATTTATGTAAAAACACTTGTTTATAAAATTTTGGAACCGGTATTTAAATATGATTACGTTGTTTATTTATCTTCTTCCACGTTTACATCCTTCTTCTAATCATAAACAAAAATTTATAACTTAATTTGTAATGTTACAACAACACCTATTAGTAGTAGTCAAGGTTACATTAAACTATTTGCCATTGCATGATGATATATAAAAATAATAAAACTATTTTTACGGTACCGCGATTTTATTTGAAATTTAAACACCAGTGTATAAAAAGATTGAAACGTCAGTTGCATAGAGTACAATTAAATGCGATAAAATCAGTAAAGATATTTCCTTTTTGATTTTTTTAGTAGTCATAACATAATAAAAACCATAATATTTGTAATTAAAAACACATTAAAAATGTTTAAACTCTTAAAATCCTCGACCAAATATTTTTTTAAACGTTAAGAATTTAAAACTTCATTTAAAACACGACAAAACTTGTAACCAACATAATCGATAGAAAATTATTCTAGTTACAATTTTACAGTAGAGAATAATAAAGTTTTTTTTTTTTCTTTTTTCGTTCAACATTCTAATAGCAACATTAAAGC
>DWHQ01001934.1:0-10064 GCA_018247955.1 Eurytides marcellus marcellus | reverse complement strand
TATGTTTTTAAAAAGGTATGTGAAGGTGATGGCGGTGGAGGCACACTTCGACGTGTCTGCGTATGGGCACAAGAGCCATTTTGATACGATATGGGTTCGGATGTAGGTTGAAGGTAGAGAAGTGTACATTCCCTGTACCTCAATGTTCTGTTTGCTGGAAGTTTGATCATCTCTCACGTTCTGGTCCCACCAAAAATATAATTTACCCAAAATGTAGTGATAATCACGCCAACTGCAGAAGTTTAAACTAGACGTGTGTTAATTGTAAAGGCTCCCATATGGCTTTATATAAAAATGCTCAATACTTCTTATAGAAATTAGAAACATTATGACCGAAAAGAAATGTACTTACCATAATATTTGAAAAATATATTTATCTAATAGAGAAGATCGAACGAACGAATTATAGAATGAAAATTTTGCAGAAAGGCAACGACCAAACATGACTCAAACACCAAATTACAATAGATCCTACAGCGATGTGGTCGTAGAAGCTATAGCTCTCACAAAAAATACTAAAGATGATGAAAAAAACGTTTGAAGTATCAAGAATGTAATCAATCGGAAAAAAAATCAAATAGAAGCTGAAAGATAGCACAGAGAGAATAACAATTATTGCAACTTGAAGAGAATCCAATTGAAAAAAAATTTTGATCATAATTCAAGCACAAATGAAAATTGCTAGCATTAAAAGGAAAACGAGCCGCGTGATCATTTTGACTAAAATATTGCAAGTATTTTGAAAAAAAAATAAGAAATTTTAAGACTAATGATAACCTAGAATCTAAGTTAAAGTTAACATTTAGTTTACCAATCCAACAAGTTTGGCCAGTTATTATACAGTTTATACAGAGCGGAGAGATATGTTATAAAATCTTTTCTCCTATATTTAATGGATAGTAATATTTTTTTTATAATGGAATGCCCAAAGGTTTAGAAATAAATGTACTATGTATGTGCCGCGGGGGACGTGTAAAATGTGATGTGGACTACGACTCTCCGTCCTCTGCATTCAAGGTGGAGTCATGGGGAAGAGGAGTATCGGTATTACGTAGGCTCCTTATCCCCCGCGACTCAGCTGGGCCGTACCGTTGATGCGGCGTGGTGGGGCCGCGGGGGGAGAAGAGTGCTGGTATTACGATGCGTCGTCCTCCCTACCCTCCGCGGTCGAAACGTGGGGAGCGGCGGAGCACAACACCGCGTCCGCCTCTGGGAGCTGGGAGACCTGTCGCTTTTGGGTATAGGCTCAGAAGCAGCAGGCCAGTTCCCAGCTCCCATGGCCTCTAGCGAGCGGACTCGGGGAGGTCCATTGCAAAAGAGGCCGAGGAGGAAGTCGTGCTCCGTGTTCCAGCACTGAGCTGGGAGAGGATTGCTGAATGGCTCCCAAAGGAGGGGCTGCGGAGACCGGCCGGCGCTGGCAGGGTCGCGGAAGTGTGTGAAAGCGATTCCGTGACCCTGCCTATATGCGTTCAGTTGGATCGTCGTGGGGGTTTTAGTAGGTGCGAGTCCGACACAATCCAACCTTGCCCCCATTAGACCGGGTAGGCATTTCCCCTACGGCATTACAGCCTGGGATGCGTGGACAGGAACCGTGGTGTACCCTGGAAACACCATTCACAGACATGGGCGTTGGCTATTATCTGGCCGGGAGGATGGCGGTCATGCTCCATTTGACGGAGGTTGGCCTCAAGTGGCTTTCACTACCAGCGCGGGCGGAACAATGTCACAGATGGGTGGTGGATGAGGTGAATCTGGCGTTGAAGTGGATTGAGGAGTGTTTCGGTGCGTTAGCGTACTTAGACATTGTTTCTAGGAAGAGAATATGCAGTGACATCCCGGACCGTCCGCTTCTATCACTCATAGTTATGTGGGTGGAGAGGGGGATACGGGCGGTTCGGGAGTCGTCATTGCATGGTATCTATTGTATTTATATATTATGTATATATGTATCCTCAAAGGCCCTGAAGGAAGCTGCTACTTACATCAAGGAAGCAGTGAGTTCCGGCAAAATCGGACTACTAAGGAGGAAGCCGCAAAGCTATAGGCAGAAAATGAGCGACTGCGAAGCGAGATTGCGGACATCCGTAAGGAGCTACCGGACCTCAGGGACGAGGTCTAGGCTGCGGGAAAAGGTCCTTTCTTGGCAACTAACGCCGGAGAGGATAGATACACCGGAATCCTAGCTCTCTCAAAGAGGTTATCTGGTGGCGGAGTAGATAACGCGGGCCATCACACTGCTTGTTGGCGGCATGCTGAACGCGCGGCTTGAAGGGCTCGACCCGCCTCTTGCCGGCCAAGCGGCTCCGTCCTCCGCTGGCAGTGGACAGAAAAAGGAGACAGATGCAGCAGTTGCGGCTAAAGTCTCTATAGAAAAAGATAAGGACTCTCCGAGAATCTTTACTAAGGCGAGTTAAAAAAGATAGAGCATCTTCCAACGACCCCGGGCAGTTCGAGAAAGACGAAGGTGGACCCGTGTCCTTCTTAAAAACAAACTTCGAAGGTAGAAGCGTAGCGCAACCAACTAGCGAACGCGACAGAACAAGAACCTCGTCCCCCTGCACCGGCCCCTGAGTCCATGAACAAGAGCTGGTAGTCGGTGGTCAGGCGCAAAAAAAAAGTAGATGGTGGCGGCAATGGTAACGGCAATGGATCTCCCAAGATGAGTCTGCACCCTCTTCGATCTTCGGTCGACGACACACTAGTTACCGCCCGGGGAAAGACATTCGAGAAGGCTCGTCTCGTCACAATGTCGGCGGTAATGGCTGTTCAAGGAATAGGCTTATTGGGACTCCGAGTGGTGCTCAACAAGACGGAAGCTATATGTTTTCATGGCTCTCGGCGGGCGCCACCAGGGGGTTCTCAAATCACTATCGGGGAGGTACAGGTTGAATAATAGGTCTACGATGAAGTATCTTGGGCTCGTCCTCGACAGCCGGTGGAATTTTCGCGAGCACTTTGCTTCGTGGGGACCGACGCCGTCGGGACTGCGGAAGAGTGTGAGAGCGTACCAGTATTTTGGCATTAGGCGACCGGAGTAATAACGTGGGGTTTTTAGTAAACGGTAAACGGTTTTATTAGCCGGAGTCCGACATACGGCCCCACATCTTGCGGGGTGTCATAGTCCATAAAGATTGTCCCCACGTAAATAAAGGGCATTACGGGCTGATCACCCGGCTGATTGTCTGAGAAGTAAGATGATCCATGCGTCGGATGAGCATGTAAAAAGTCGATCTCGGCTTCTTATTATCTATATCTAGCGGTGGCTTTGAAGAGTCGTTATTAAGAGGTCGGTAGTGTCACCGCCTCTGCGCCTGATTTCTCTCCGGTCATGTCGGTTATCCGTGAGAGTAAAGGAAGAGTGAGCATGTATCTGCGTAAACGCTTACGCACTATAATATATCCTGCGTATTGGCTGATTTCATGTAGATCGGCCACGGTGGCCGTAATCGGTCGGGAGGACTCCCGACCGATTACGGCCGGTGACCGGTTATTGTTATTATATAACATCAGTATGGAAGAACCTATCGAGTGTTCAGTATGTCTTGGTATGATTTCATTAAGAACATGAGTCCCTTATATTAATTTGCAGGTCAAATTAGGTATGATCCGATGAAGCTAGTGATTCGATAAAGTTTTACAAAGCCGAATAGGCTGAAAGCATCAACGTCAGTCAAGATAAGAAGGTCAAATTAGATTGTGTTTAGAAGTCTATAAAGTTGTACGATGCAAATAACCTTAAATGTGAAGTTGTAAGAGAACTAAGTGAAAAATATGCAGGAAGATTTATTATAATTACAGACGGCTTAAAAATTTGCGGAGGAGATGGCGCTGCATTTGTTATTGTTACTAAACGTGGCAGTAGATACGACAATAATGGTTTAAAAATTTTACGGAAATGTATCTATTATGACATTAGAACTCATTGCCATCTCAGAAGCGCTTTCCTATATTAGTACGACTACATATAAAAATAAACTCAGTTGCTCGGACAGCAAAAGCACTCTTCAGCATATAGCTCGATGCCCCTCTGGTCTCAGCGGTTTACCGACAGCTTATGATGTACTTTCTAAATTGGATTAGATTGGATAAATTAAGTTGTATTATTGTGGATCCGAGATTGCAATTGGTTCCTCTCCATATTGGAGTATCAGGTAATGCGGAGGCCGATGCTTTAGCAAAATATGGTTGTGGTAAAGGTAAAAATCGTTTGGTCTTTTTATTTAGAATTATTACCTAACTTTAAACAGTTGTGCCGCGAAACTTGGAAAGAATATTTCGTCAGAATATCAATAGAAAAGGGTATATGGTATAAGACACTCCAGTCTGAGCCGAAAAGGAAATGTGCTACTAGCGAGAATGTACAAGACACATTACTGGTTACAAATTCGGCTTCCTTATGAGACAATATTCATCCTCTAACTGTGAGGTCTGTAATGTTGTAGATGATATATATCATTTGATAATAAAATGTTCTAGTTATGATAATATAAGAAATATATTAATTAAGTTTAAAGTTGTAAAAATCAAATATTGGCATGTTACACGTTGATTTTCTGTGCGGTCGTCGTACTTATCTGGTTTGTGTCCGCTCATTCAGCAGCAACGGGAGCTGCTGCTGGCTCTACCCCCGTCGCTCTATCACCGTACAAGTATTGATAGTAAATACGCAGACTGAGGTCGAATAAATGTAGTCTTTATAAATTTAATCCCGAGAAGATTGCGTGTTTCCTGCCAAAACAAAGCCCTTTGTCGTTCTTGTTTTTTTGAGGGCACTCTCCTTATTGCCGTATTTCTATGATTTCTGACGCGACTAGATGCTTTTAGTTTCGAGTGCCTTGTAAGAAATTAAAATTTCTACAATATCTCTGTATTCACACTTTCTTCGTTTAAACTAAAAATTAAACTGACGATCCCTATATGGAAACCCACCAATAACAGACGGTTAAAGATACTCTTAATGTAGAACGTTTATTGTAGCCATTGTCATTAATCCTAAAACGATAAATAAAACCGTTAACTCTTCTTTTAAATTTGTAATTCATGTTAAAAGCCCTAGTTTATCTGATCTCGAAAACTGAAAACACTAGATGGAACAAAATTAACCGCATCTTGAGACTAATATTTTAGCTTGAAGCACAAAACGTTAAAGATAAGAAGAGTTGCATAGATATCAGTAATCTTTTACTATCCGTCTGAGTGAATTGTCTATTAATTAAAATCATTTGAAATACTTTATTGGAAACAGTAATGTCATTAAGTGATTTCTATGACTGAACAAAGTTTGCCCCTTTTTAATTTTTATGCATTGTAAAATTAATTATAGCACATATTTTACGTTGTAAACGTTCAAAGCCTCTTAAAATTCTAGACATGAAAGTGTACTTATTATTGTATCTACAATAGAACTTACAAATAAACTTTCAAATACGTGTATTTGCTTATACAAACAAGAAAGTTAGCGAACAATATAAAAGTAATTTGATAGAGTGAGACAGCTGCGCTTGCCGTATACTTGTAAGAAAGAGAAGGAGTTATTCAAATTGAGGGTACATATTTCTACATAGGTAACAAATAGCTCGTTGAGAAAATATGGATATGCCAATTTTGTGGTTTTGAATATACTTAAGTATTAATATTATTTCTTTTTTTTTTAATTCGTCCTACTTAAACTTTCAAAATAAGTCAGAAAGTTAATTAACTTTCGCTTGCTAAAAATCTTTTGAATATTTAGTTTGAAATTAATGTTTATGTTTAAATTTTACCTACCTTACAATTTTTTTGTAATTAATTAAACTAGTTGATACCATTTCTTTAGCTTAATATCTAATAGACCATCTTGGGATAACTTGTTGATATGATATTATATATCAACAAGTTATCCCAATTCCTTATCTTCCTTCCTTTTTTTATTACTTTAGTGTGATAAAATAAAAAGTAAGAAACTTAATATTAAAAATTCGTTCGGATATTTCACTTGAACGAAATTTCTTGTTACATATCATTACAAGTTTAACGGTGAAGAACATATAGTAAAAATAATACTTTCATCAAGGTAGCGCGTATAATATGTACAAAGTTCAGATTTTGCTGGCAGTTAAAGAATGGTATTTCCATGTTATGATTATTAAACAAAAAGTAGAAAAGTTGAAGAGAGTTGCAGGAGCAACTTCAAGAACAGGTATTTACACTGTTTGAATATGTAGGTTGTGCAGGTAGTTTAAGACAATTTTCTGTAAATTTTGTTTGTACGATTGGTGCGCTTTATAACTGTCATTCTTTTTTATTTACTTTTTAACTAAATCTGAAATAGAAACGTTTTTGCTCATTGTACGATTTATATTAATTCTCTTTGAATTGTATCTATTTATTATAACTTTAATTATTGATGTAGGTAATATTTTTGAAATATAAATTTTTACTTCATACATTTTAAATATCATTATTATTTTGTCTATATTTATTGAACTGTATTTTGTATTTCCATATAATCGAAGAACAGATAAGGTAATAGAAAAACATACCAAGGAAAACGACATATAAAATATTACAAAAAAAAATCTTAGAATCCGTTTATATCATCACAGGATAACTAATACATTTGGTCATTTAGCGCCATCTATGACTATATGCCCACAACGCATTTTGTTTGGGTATGTCTCGTACTAGTAGTAACAAAGTTTTTTTTTAAGTTTCGCTAGATGACGCTACATACAATGTGTAACCTGAGATTATTTTATTAAGATCTAACGAATATTAGTTCTTCAAAGTCTTTATTCCCGGACGCAGCAGTTACAACGTGTATAAGTATTTACTAGAGCCACTTAAAGCTCTAGTAAATTTTATTAGATAGATTAACTTTGTAACTATTATATCTGTTACTAATTCGTGGAAACAAAAAAAAATATTATATTTTCTGTTATTTAAGAAAATGATAATAAAAAAAGAACACATGCATACAGCGAATATAGTAGAGTTTCCCCAAAATTGCTCTTCTAAGTTCAAATACACAACACCAACCAGCAATTGACAAACCAAATTAACTTTTCTCATTGCGTATTACAACTTTTTTGGCAAGAAAAAAAAAACCTCATTTCAAACTTCTCGGTTTTATTGCACTAAGGATAAAAATAATTTTATGGCATTAATAATAATGACAATATTGTTGGAGAGTACACCCCTGAAAGTAATTGAATCGTTTTACTACTTGGTGTCAACTGTAACGAGCTATTTCTCACTTGATGCAGAGATCTCAGATCAGTATCCACATCGGAAAGGCGGCCACGTTCGGCAAGCTGCCTACCAAAAACCAAGATGATCGTGTACCAAATATGCATCTGTAATGTCTCTTGTACGGAGCTGAGACCTGGACATTGTATCTCTGGCAAGATAGACCCTTCCATATGTGCAGTCTTCGTAGCATTCTAGGCATCTTGAGGAGAAACAAAGTGACAAACGAGGGAGTGTTCGAGCTTGAGAAACTGCCTATCGTTACTGTTCTGTTAAAATAAAAAAGATTACCCTGGCTAGGTCATGTGCATCGTATGAAGCCCAGGCGTTTTTGTAGAGAAACTCTTTTAACAAAAATATCTAATGCCAAGCGACCGGTAAGCTGTCCGATGATCCGATCTTCTTTGACATTGAATTTTTCAGCTGGGAAGATTTAGCTGAAGATCATGATCAGCGGAGAAACAAGAAAATATTATCGCGGTAAATCGTGGCAGTATGGCTTTTGAACAAAATATTACGGAATCATGATTATTCTCGGAAGCTTTATATATTTTAACGTTATAAAGAGTTTATGTTGTTAATGTATTTCTTTTTGTGAATTTTGAAATGTTCATTTATAATTTTTTTTTCTATTATTGAGGGTTTTGATGTATCATCGCTGTAAGTGTCTCCTATTACCGATTATAGAAAAATACTTCCTGTTAAGATGATTCTGTATTAAATATATTTGAGAAATAATCTTAGGGAAAAGGATTATAAGGGAAAACGGAGAAAATGGGGTGAGGGGGGCGAAGCTGCCTAGCCGCAGTTTGAAGCTAGAACGGCATCGCTTCCTATTCCAATTTCTCCTTTTCCCCAGAGCGTCTTAACTTTTGACTTTAAAAAGTGATGAAGGCAGCAACAACCGTAGAAAAGGCAGAATTTCGCAACGCAAACTGCGGCACCTATTCAGCCCCCGCGGTGACATTTGTCTTCTCATAACCGACACTATTAATCCAGCTGCATAATATTCAAGTTGTCCTTCTGGGCGGAACAAATCAGCTGCTATATTAACCGTACTTCGTCGCATGTGCCGTCGCGTTGATATCTCATTGAAGGGTTACGTATACTGGCACGGCCGTTCTGGTCTGCGAAAGACTGTGGACTGCGAGGGCGGGCTAGGATAGGACAGGATAGGACAGAACCAGAGAGGAGAGGAGAGGAGAGGACAGGACAGGACAGGACAGGACAGGCACTTTCAAAAATAACATATTACAAGAAGTAAAAACAACCTTCAAAGCGCACAGGGATGAGGCGTAGGAACGGCACCTTAACCGGCAGCTCTCCCGCACTCCGCAGCCCATATGCCCACTCGTGCGCAGTGATGGGCGTAGGCATGATGCAGCCAAAGATCGAGCTGATATCCTAGCATAACACCTAGAAGGGCAATTTACTGCGTTTCCTTCGGCCCCAGGCGAGATTGCCTTCACCAGCAGGTGGAAGCGCGCATACAGGGGTTACTGTCAGAGCCACGGCTGGGGGGTGATCTTGTCATCACCTCGACCGTGCGCATCGAGCGGTGAGCCATTTCCCATTCCTCAATGCACCAGGTCTCGACGGGATTACCACGTTGGAGATAAGACAGCTCCCTAATATGGCGATAGTGTCGCTGTGCCCTTTGTTTAACGGCCTTCTGCGTAGGACACACTTCCCTTCTGAGTGGAAAAACGGCAAGATCATCGTCGAAGAAGATCATCGAAGAAGCCAACTCGGCGATGCGACGCATCAAAGCCGGTGTCCCGCAAGGAAGCTGTCTGCCGTCAAACCTGTATGCGGTGTCTCGAACGACAATCCTACGTTGGAGCATAACGCCCCCGTTAGGGATGAAGACGTGCTATTGGCCCTTTATTCGGACGACAGCGTGTTCTTCACGTCTTCATGCAACGTGGCATTCGCAGGGAGGAAAATGCAGCGCTAACTGAACTTGCTGCCTGAATGGCTAGACCTTCTTAAGGCGAAGGCATTTTTTGCTATTTAGTTTGCTTAAAAAATATTTATATATTTTTTTTAATTTGATGTTTTGCATCAATTAAAAACTCTTAGTTTTTTAATTGATGCAATATGTGCCAAGGAAGTAGTAGGGTTTGTGTTTTCATTTATTGTCGTATGATGGTATCCATCTTGTATAGGAGTCCAAAAAGTAGTTCCAGTGCATTCGTTTTACTCTACTTCAGTGAACTAAATTCAATTTTAGATTGAATTTGTTTCAAAATAAAAACCAAAATAATAATTTGTGTTGACTTCAAAATACATTTAACTTAAAGGATTAAAATTTCACTACAATTCTCTGAACTGATGCACAGTTTTGACCTAAAAAATTATATACAAAAACCTACAAGATTGTGCAACATGCATTGACAACATTATAGATTATTATTGCAAAAGTAGATGAAAAATACTAGATCTTGGTCTATCTGACCACACTACATAGCTCCTGTCAAAACTACATCCATTTTTAAGTACTGGTATATTAAACGCCGCGATCACTGTCCAGAAAATTAGTAAAAAAAATTAAGTACTATTTAAGTGATGGTATGAGTTCTACAGCCGATAAAGCTTATGAAAACTTTCATAAAGAGTTCAAGCTATTTTACGACCTCTGATTCCCACAAAAATTTATAAGAGTTTTATCACACAAAGACGAAAATGGATCACCAAAGGCATTAAAGTTTCCTGTAAGCGTAAAACAAACTCTTTATGGATATACCGAAAATCCCCTAATAAATATAACAAAAATGTTTTTATGACAAAAAGGCAAAAAATTATTAAACTGACAACAGCAAATAGCACAAAAAGAT
>DWHQ01001933.1:0-10065 GCA_018247955.1 Eurytides marcellus marcellus | reverse complement strand
TTAGAAAAAGATTATTCTGACAAACATCTAGAAAGTTCTATTGTTATACCCGTCTCACTCGAACACATACATTTTCCCAATGCCGTTCTTTTCCAATCGAAGATTCGAGAAACTTTTGGTGAACGACATATGCTATCCGTTTTTCTAGCAAGTTCGAAATAAAGCTTGGTTTAGACTTGCGAATTGTTTTGATGTTGGTTCGCAACAATGTATATAAAAAAGGATAGGGAAGGTATGTACGTAGTAAAAAGTACGTACCAAAGTATTAGTCTCGCGTGTTCCCAGTGCTGCCGATAAATCGGATATATATGCGGCACCGTGCCTTCTTCTCTCCCGTCCCAATTACATAATTCATGTTAACCTTTCGACTAGATGCGGTGCAATCACGATTTCGCGAAATGTGAACATTCCCAAGCTTTGTTTGCCCGGAGCGAAATTCAATATCTATCGTTAGAACAACAGTAGCTTCTTAGTAAGTGAGTGATTTATTATATTAACATGAGCCTCATCATATTGTTTATCTTTATTGGCCCTATGTACACCTGTATTATATCAAATTATCTATAAATGTATCGGTAACAATTATATTCGATTTATACTGTTGTATGATTTTACGGTGGTAGAGCCACGCAGCTGTTCCCAAGGTTCGAACCAGACAAGTACCACGACCTCACAGAAAATCGCTTCCACTTCACGCCGATTTTCTCCCGCTCCCTCTCTTCTCCTCCCTCTCCCTTCCTCTTTTATCTTTCCTCTTTTTTTTTAATTCCACCCCTTAAAGGCATCAACGCATTTGCAAGTTCTATAATGTTGCAAATGTCCATGGGCGGCGGTGATCGCTTACCATTAGGTGAGCCGCTTGCTTGTTTGTCAGTCTACTCCATAAAAAAAAGAGATATAGTGTAGCTGATTTAGGTATAATGTAGCTGTGTAGAAAAACTCGTTCGTAAAATGTATAATGGCACTGATGAAACATGTTGAAAACACAATTTAGTTTTGAATAAAAATTGTTATTTTATTTTACCAAAATATCGACTGTTGCTGATAATTTTATATAAAAAAATGCATTGCCGGCCCTTAAGATGGAAATGAGCTCTCTTCTTGAAAAACCCTGAGTTGTATCCATCCAAAAGTTTGTGGTGCGTGGCAGGAAAGCGGACGGTGGTGGAATACCAGCCATCCTGGTGGTATGGATGGTATCTGGTGCTTCGCCGCGGTGGTGGTTTCTTATTCACTTCATAGTTTGTTTTGGTAAAAGGCACAGTTATGATTTTATTTAAAAAAAATATTTCATTTTAATGTAAAGGTGATTGAAATTAAACTCTTTACTTTTATATTTATTTATATTTCTCTTTATAAAAAGGTAGTCACTGAACAATTTATATCGTAACGCAATTTAGTTTATAATTTTCAGTTTTAAAGAATTTGAATAATGTAATAAATAGTATGGATGTACATTCACAAGTACAATTTTAATAATCGGTAAACTAATTTTACAACTTTAAAAGTTTTGTTAAATATAACTTAAATTTATCTGAAATAAAATTAAAAATAAAAACATTTTAGTTCTAAAGGCATTCTCATTTATTTGGAAGAACCAAATAAATATAAAGGATCAGATTAAATTATCATTAAGTGAAATTACATGGCTTATGTCTAGATTTAAAAACAAACCTTTAACTTATTTTGTAAAATATTAACATATTGCATATTTTGTTATTAACTTATAATAAAATACATATTTTGTACCCTTTGAATTTTTCATCTTAAATGTCCGGTACAAACGGAAACATAAATTAACTACTTATGGCAGTTTTAAAAAATTAAAACAAAATAAATAATGATTTCACCTAAGGTAATATTGATTTATAATAATTCTACGTGATAAATACGGATGAAAGGTAATAAAAAGCAGTTTATCATGTATAGATAGATTTTGCATAACTTCTTTGGTTGCATAATAACAGCAAAAATGGTAGCCTTAGCCATTTATTTTTAAATGGCATGTTATTATATTAAAATTATTCTGCTTTATTTACTTGCTTATATATGAAAGATGAGTTTAACTGTGTTTTATATCTTTTACATGAAATAATGCGTATAAACTTAGATTATTTTTTACCAACGCATGAACATATTGCTCTATAAAGAAGTTCTGACATGCCTTCGGCTGTCGAATGGTAATCTATTAGAAATATTGTTATTAATAGGTATACCATGGTTTAATGACAATACTTTTGTTACTATATTTAAATCTTCATGTGCTTTTCCATTAAGACCAGTTTGCACCAATAATTGTTTTAATTGGGCATCTGCATTAAATTGATTTTGTCTGTTAAATGGAAAAAACCTGTTGGTGTAAATTGGACTAAAAGTGTTAAATCGGTTATAATCTTGATTCAATCCAAAATTTCCTACAGCACTCTCTTGACGAAACACTCTATTGCCCTGTTTTTGCCTAGTCTGCTCTTCAGGTAATCTCAATTGGTTGAAATTTGGACCCAGATGAAAAGGCGCCTGACTTGGATTTGGTTGCAAGAAATTACTGATGCCCTGTGGTAGGTGATTTTCTTGTAGCGGAAATTGTTCAGGCCGTTGACTGCGAAGATGGATAAGAAAATCTACAGCCTCTCTGTTAGGTAGTTGCTGTTGGTTAGCTAAGACATTGACTTGTTCCAAATGTACACTTGGTTGTATTGACACTTGTGGGTTCTGATTTTGTTGTAAATTATTTTGATTCAGGAATCGATTGGGTTGCACCGATTTTTGCCCCTGAAACTGTACTTTTTGTGATTCCACAAGAAGCTGCTGCCTCTTTAACTGTTCTTGTTCAAATAAGATTTGTTGTTGTCGTTGGGCTTCCTTTTGCTGTAGCAGAAACTGTTGTTTTCGTAGTAATTCCTCTTGTTGCTTTTGTTGGAGTTGTAATAATTGAAGTTGTTCTTCGAGTATTCTTTGCTTCTCTTCAAGTTGTTTTTGCAATAGTAATTGTTGCGATACGAAATTGTTTTGAGGTATTTTATTAAGATTCCTATTTTCAAATGGTAAGTTTTGTGTAAATATTTGAGGCGGCAGTACTCCTGTGTGCACAGTTGTGGATGGTTGTGATTTTAATGCGTCATATACATTTGTTTGTTGATAAATAGGCACAACCTTTTTTGGAAGGCCGAGAGCGTCCTGATGAACTGTGAAAGCGGCGACCAAGGGAGCTTGGTAAACTTGAACATCTTTTTTATCGACTTCCTCAATGTTTTTTCCATCCCCGTCATGTGTCGGTTTAGGAGTCGTAGTCGTTGTAGTGGTCGTTGTAGTAGTTGTTGGCTTGGATTTTATAGTTGTATCTTTTTTGATAGTATCGATTTTCGGACTTTGTTTTGTTCGCAAATGGGCAAGGCTATCGCTTTCTTTGGTTTGGAATATTTCAGTAAAAGTACTTTGAGTCGGCAAAGCAGCAGGGACTTGATTTTCAACATTTCCGATAGTAGTGCCTAAAATAGATATACTACTGTCGATTAACGTGGGTGTAGCGTCTGTACTGTTCGAGAACGCAGATTGGCCGTTAACGACATACGAATGAATTTGAATGCCTTCGTTGGATGTTTGCACCGTTGACGTATCTTCACCCGTTCTCAAATATTCACTTTCTACAGTTGGATTTACATTACTTATTTCAGTATTTGTACCATTGTCACTTTCTTCTAGATCACTGAGTGCTTTTAGTAAAGCTTTTCTTATATAAGGATCTAATCTCACAGAAGGTTTTGTATCTAAGCTATTATCAATATTCCCGTAGTTTTCAGTTTGGTCTTGTGCTATACTCAAGGAAAACATAGCAACAAGAATGATAAGCGGCACCTGAAACAGATAATATCAATTTTAATATAACTTTACGAGGGAAATTATATAGCGATAAAACTAATTAGTGCGACATCTAGGAAATGATTAGAGAGAGAAGGATGGCGCAATTAGTAGAGATCATAATTCTAATGGTAACTAAAGTTCGGATACATAAGACTAAAAATATGGTAACATATGTATGTTAAACACATGACTACGTAGAAATGTTTATGACATGTTCGGGTTATTGAATGAGGATGTTGCGTTAACTAAATCTTTGATTTAGATTTAATTTTATTCAGTGCAAAGCGGTTACTTAGTATATGCACTTATACTTCCACGTTTTCATGGTTGCAATGTTTTTAGTCGACTCCAGTTACCTTCTTTGTATTATGAACAATGAATGTTCTTGTGACTCGGTTACACAACACGTCATCTTCAGCGTGACATCTTACATTGTTCAATTAGGTACGTAAATAATTGGGAACATTATAATTCTTTATATCTGTTTAATATTTCAAAATATTACGCGGACCTTTAATGGATTATCAGAAAGGAAAGTTCAACAAAATCAAGTTTTGACTTTAAATACATTTGCCTAATCGTCGTCTATTATAAAAAGAAATAAAAACATTGCATTTATTACTAAAATAAAGATTGTTACTGACGGTTACAACTAAAATTGACAGAACCTTTTTGTGGTAATTTTTAGGTTTGAAATTGAATAGAAAGCTTAAAAAAGATAATTGTAAAAAAGTAAAAAAAAAAATAAACGTAAAAAAGTAAAAATAAAATATAAATAGGATATAGGAAATAGATTTAAATGTGAAACTCAATATTGAAGTGTTTTTACAAATCACAAAAAAACAACTTAATCATAATTCCATTTCCTTTAAATTTATAACCACGAATTAATCAATGTAACAAGTCCCTGTAATCATGTTTTTACTTAATAATGTATATAAAGTGACAAGTGGTAATTTTGTACAGCGACTGTCGCCTAATTAATCATACTGTAAACTTTGAAAATTAAAATGCTATAAAATTGTATATATAGCTAATTGCATTTTATTTAAAACCGCCATAACACTATGCCGATTACACAAAAAAAATCTCGTGTTTTTTTCAAACCTACCATAGTTCTTTTGTTACGCAACGCATCTATCTTCTACATTCGCTTATCATATACAACGCTGATGTTACCTTTGAAGGGGGTCAAATATATGTTTCCTGATGATTCGAAGTCCAATGTATTATGAAATAAAAATTATAAATATTGTAAAGTTTTTTTAATGGAATAATTCTTATAAGACGATGTATTATTGTTTGTGAGAAAAAAAGGAGCTGCGTGACCTTTAACGTCGCTCCAGGCGCTTCTTAACGTTTTGAACAATCAGGTCAAACTCATAGCTCTCTCTAAGAATGGATAAGTTTCAATTGTTTCTAATTGCGAACACATTTATATTTTTTTACATTGTCACGCACATGACACTTGACATTTATTTACATAACTTTAAATTAAATTAAAACAATTTCTTGCACATTACTGATATGAAGTTATTTAGTATTAATTTAGGTTTTGTTTATTCTTTTATTTAAAACAAATCTGGCTTATTTTGTATTTTGGTATCAATATGTGTTAAATATTTTTTTATTATATCAAAAGATTAGTAAAGGAAAACGTCGTGAGGCAACAAGAAAAAAATGTTTCTTTCTCTATTGAGGCCTAAACTAAGCTGTTGAAAAGCTTTTCTAAAGTTCAGAAAAGTAGGATCTGTATAACAATTCTTTTTTTCTATATGGTGTTTAACCTACCCACGTATAATGGGACCCACTTTTTATTGTCATTTTATTCTTATTTTTATGATGTGTGCAGAATCTTTCTAGCGATTTAATTTTTAGAAAAGTCCTACAAAGGGAACATCAATAAAGATTAAATAGAAAAACTTGTCGTGCAAGGGAGCAACTTCCGACAACAACATTCTACTAGATCATTCGTTTTTCTAGTTCTCATATCTCACATCAACACGAAAGTAATGCTTCCTTTCTATTAAGACGTTGCGCAAGTATTGACCAGATCTATAAAAACGAATAAGATTGAACAAGTTGAAGATAACGCGTGCACCATAAAATTGTAGATTGGGCAATATTTAGCGTGTGGATCGTGAGAAATTTTAAAGTATTTGTATGTGTTACATTAATCCATTTAATTGTTATTATATAAAGGCTTAAGAGATAGCTAATTTATGATATTAAAATTTTATAAAATGTTTGTCTTTTTTCAAACATGTTGTATACAGTCAAACCTGTTTTTGTGCGGTCTTTTTTTATGCGATTTACTTTGTGCGATCTTTTGAAGAATATGTCGTGAAAAATTATTTCTTATAGCTATTTATGAAGTTTGCGAATATTATGTGCGCTTTTTTCTGTGGCATATCTAGATCTACTACACAAAAATATTCTTCACTGTATGTACAATCGATCGACATCCATGATCAAACGATTAGACGAATATAAAAGCTTAGCGGTGGTAGCTACACATTGTTAAATAAACTCTATTTATGGATTTTTCGTGTTTACCTTTTTCTAAATATTCGTCGATTCTAATCCTTTCTGCGTTTAAAATCAAGGGACAGACCCAGACGCTAGTTGTCATAGTTAACACCGGCTACTTTACTAATTACAACTACAAGTTGCTTTGCTTAAGAAATGTTATAACTTTTTAATATCCCATCTGATTTCGCTTATTGGCTTACTCAAAATAAATCGTATTAGACTTTAAAGATTTAACGTTTTGTTCCACCCGAGTTTGTTTCACAAGTCACGATTCATATTTAAATGTCGTCATATCGGTATGTGAAAACGAAATGCTTAATTGTATTTACACTTTATTCTTGTTCTATTCCGAGAGATTCCAACAGAAAGCCGCTCGTGCGTGAGTGAATAACCTCTAAGTACATCAAACAATTATTTTTGATGATGCTATGATGCACCAACTGCCTGTTTACTTACACGCAAACTCTTTAGTGACTTTGTTCATAGAGTTATAACTTTATTTTTTTTTAAAGGATATTCAACTAATGGAAATAAAATTATTTTCTATTTTACTCATCATTTCAAGATTTAATTATTTCGGAATAACGAATTTAATTTCAGAAAACTAAAAGTAATATCAGGTAAAGCAAGAAGTACGTACGTACCGTTTCCAGTATAAATGCACATATGTAAGTCTTACTTGTAAATAATAAAACAGAGTTATGATGACTACTTAGGACTGCAAATTTCATGCTCGGTGCGACAAGATAACGTGGGCGTGTTCACTAAACGGCTGACATCAGAGAGCTATTTCATATGCGCACAATGACACGAAATTACATAAGGCGTTATTGTCAACACGGGGGAAGTTTCACTTTCTATGAGACAAAGATTACTTCAACTGTACACGGATTACGTCTCGTATGAGAGGATCGTTGACAAGTCTTCATTCGCATCCCGAACGCCTTCGGATGTGTTATTTAATTGGCCTTTGTAATGTAAGCATATAATGGGCAGTGAATTGATATTAATCATTACGACAGATTTTTTGCAAGCGGAGCTGAGTTTCGTTTAACACTTATATAATTATCTATTTTTACTGATTATTTTAAATTTCGCTATTTAATCACTTTGCTTTATAACACATAAACCTTTGCTTTATAATAATGTCTCATTTGATTCTGTCGTGAATAATTGTTTTAGCAGTGTCATATCTTAGTTAATTTTTGTGTTTCTACTAAAGGTTTTAATTGTAATAAAATTTGCAAATGTTAACTTAAGATAATCATAATTTTTTTCAGTAGCAGTTGGTTAAGTAGAGTTTGTGCTTGTAAAATTAAACCATCCTAAGGTTTTTATTGCGTTATTTAAGAAAATCCAATCCCGGTGTTAAAAATATTACCCAGTTCACGACACGAATAGAGTACGTAAATAATTTAATTTTAGAATTTTACATTATTCGCATAAATAGAAAATACGTCATTTGATACGTCTAAAATTAATTATGTTGCGGAATATTTTATTATTAATATGAATTGATAGAAAGTGATTTAGAAAGATTTATGATCGTACGTGTATTAAAAGATAGTTGCTATTGGCATGGTTACTCACTAACCCGACACTACAACTACATACTATGTACGTCATATACGACATTGCGCTCACAAACTATTATTATATTAACAGGATAGTTAAGCATAGATAGCTATAAGATGTATTTACACCTATGATTACAATTTAGTCATATGGCAATTGTGATAACTCAGTGTCAAGGTCGGTTTTATATTCGAGGAACCTAATATCAGAACCCGGTGCTGGAACCAATGAATTTGCTAATAACTTGCTATGGGTGAGCGTTTAACTTATCTTCAGGCGTCGGATTTACCGGTCTTCAGCGTCTCGGAAACTCGGAACTACGGAGGCTCGTGTTAAAACTTTAACGTCCAACGCGTAGGTAATCGTCCGCGTGACCGCTTCCCTTCCACTTGCCTAGACAACGAGTCGTTCCATAGAGTCTTTATTTCGAACAATGTGTCCGAAGTATTTGAGAATTCGTATTCGCACGCACGTTTCTGCGCCATAAAGAAATATAGGGAAAACTGTATAGGTGGTGGTGGTGATATTTTGGTTGCACTCGACTCTTCAGTTGATTAATTCGTAATCTGCTTGTCACTCAAAATAAATGAAACAAAGTACAAAAAAAAAAAAACAGGTAATCTCACAATAAAATGCTTCGATACTTGGTTCCTTTTTCTATTCAATAAGAAATCTGTCGGCGGTTTTGCATGATAATTGAAAGATAATGATAGGGATATAACTCGTTGGGCACGTTACGTATATCATTGGTAAATGTTCACACTACAAGTGGTAACGTATAGTGTGAAATGAGATGATGATCATGACATCATGATTTTCGGCGCTGCGGTATGTTGTGCAAGACACGTTCAATGCCCGGGTTGATAATTACAAGATAGCCCACCGCCTCAGGCCGCCGCTGACATCAATCCACCCATTATAGTTGCATCCAGAATAAGGTAATGTTACCTTTCCAAAGAGTTGTGATTATGAAATCAGCGATGTATCATATGCATGCATTATATACGGGTATATTATAAACTTTACGCGTAGATTTAATGAACATTATGTAACTAAATCGAAGAGAAATGTGTTTGGAAAAATAAGCAAGTTGATTTTTTTTAATCAATAGACATTTCGATGAAGGTTTATTTCTAGTTCCTATTGATTTGCCCAAACTATTTGTGATCCCTACCTTTTAAGATATTTTAGGACACCAAGTCGCAAACGTCAACAATATGATACAAAGTGGACACAATGAATGGTTTTGCTTAAATCAGAAAAAAAAAATAACATGAAGAATAACGGCCTAGATTTATATCATTGTCATATCACGTCCTCGCCGCCGTGCTTGGGATCAAGATTTTTATAGTTTATTATTTATTTATTTGTATAATTGTAATTAATAAAAACTAAAATGACTTAAAATTTATACAAAAATATACTTTAAAGCCCTTACTAGAATTCTAAACTGACGAATATATTATTTTTTTATTGTTTAAATTGACATTGGCATGTGAAAAATTAATATACAAACAAGAAAGTAATAAGATCTATGGACTTGCCAGAAGGTTATTAAATTTGTTTCGTATAACAGTCAGTTTGGTTAGTTCACATCGGATTTTATAGGGTAACGAAATAGGTATAGTAAAATAAGTCCTTAGTCCATTATGCGTAAATATACCCAAATATAATCATAATAAACATCTCTCATTCCTATTTCGGTTGACATCTATAAGTGTAGAAACAATTTCACTTGAACATAGCAAGAATATAACAAGCATAACGCTTCATAGAATATAATAAAGCGAGAATTCGTTGCATACATTGTTGATAAGTGTAAAGATTTACACAATAACCTAACGTAAAAGTAAGAATAGAAACGTTTTCCACGTTCGAGTGCTTGTTAGAGTTATATGGGCGATAAAGCGAAATTTCCTCAATAACCTGTGGTCGAGATATGCTTTCTAAGACGTTGCGTCGAAGCACAATAGCCAATTGCCTGCAGCCGTTGCAACGGTGTCGTAAATGCTACTAAAATAGAAATAGTTCACATGTCAAACGGACGACTGGTGGTAGATTATGTGTAATTTTTAGTTGGCTCTTACTGTACATATT